>JAYKAV010003364.1:13062-40883 GCA_035582835.1 Phoebastria nigripes
TGGGGGGAGTGAGCGAGCGGCTGCGTGGTGCTTAGTTGCTGGCTGGGGTTAAACCACGACAGTCCTGTTCTAAAAACTTAATGGCAAGAATATGTCTGATTCCATTCAAATCAAGTTTGGAAATCATTAGAAAATTCAATTCTCTTTGAACTGCCCTGTAATAAGAAACAATTCAATATCTGCTCAATTTTGTATTGTTTCCTTTCTTAATGTTGAAAAATTTCAAATTACTTGATTTTTGGCCTTCTTAGACAACATGCTGCTTTATAAATTTACTCTCACTGATATTAGAGAATTTCAAGATTTCCAGGGGCAACAATAAGTTTGAATGTACCTAGGCACAGGTAATGAGTTCTGTATTCATAGCAACTAAGGTCATTATAGGATACACTGCATTAGGTTATAGAGTAAAAGTAAGATCAGATACAATGTATGACATTCTGGATTTTTATTTATATATACACACACATACATATATATATACAAACACTCCTATTTTTTCACTTGCCTTATAGTAACCATCAGAAGTAAGACTACAAGAGCTGTCAGATGTAGCTCAAATTTTGTACTTAAAACAATCTGAAATATTAATACCTGAGGCTTCTTCAACAACAGAGACTCAGCCCCGCCTTTTATATCTAACAGTATTTGATTTGTGCAATGCACCAAGTTTTCTATTTAACGGTAGCTGAAGCTGTGGAATATGTGAAAGTTAATGATACTCTAGAGCTTATTACCTGCATTTTCAAATTTTTATAAAGCATCAATCTTAGATTTTTCCAATACATATGCCATACATGTGGCGTATCCATCATTATGCACCATTTATTTCAACATTTGTAGATTTTTTTTTTTTTTTTTTTTTAAGATAAAGGGCTCTATCATCTCACCCACATATTACAGGCCAGAGAATCTTACTCAGAAAACTTTATGAAAACACAGACCTCCTGCCTGAGCTCACGCAAATATTTTAGAAAGATGTCCACGGTGGAAATGTTAAAAGTACTTAATGTTTACCTTTCTGTGGATTAATGACTTATTCACAGTATACAAGTTACACATCAACAGACCTTTAAAAATGCATGAAGAGAGCATTTCAGAAGAGGAGCCACATAAGCCAGCAGACAAAAAGAAAACCTCCTCAACTAGACAGCAGAAAGTACTGCAAACAGGTTAAAAGAATTTGGGTACTTTTTCTTTCCAGGTGTCTGGGAAGTACCAGCCAGGATTCATGGTTCCTTCCCTAGGTCATGGAGAGAGAGAGTCCTTTTCAAAGTCTGAGCAGGGATGAAGGCTGGCCAGGCCAAAGGAGAGCTCTGCATTCTGATTTGAGAGTGTGGAGGAGTGTTCTCACACTTCTGGATAAGTGCTCTTACCATAAGGTAACACTCAGTCTGTTACTCTTCCTTCAGCACAATAAATATTTATTATTCCATGCTAAGAGAGGCTTTAAGTTTCTATTTTTTGCATTTAGATACTCAGAAACCAGATATGCTATTTCAGTCCTTTTCTCTTCTCCATTCCCTTTATCCGTTTTGTTTGAAAACTGCAAAGTGATGACAGAGCTGATGTGTTACTAGGTAAACAGTTCTAATAATTTATTTCCTGAAGTATTAAGAATTTGAGCTTTCTCTGTAGCTTGAGTTTGCTTTGCTTCCGTATGCTGGCTTTGCTTTTGGGAAGGACATACAAACTAGAATTTCTTCTTGTAGGAAATGATAATGCAACCTTTGTTTTAGAAATGAAAGGTAAGAAATTTGAACTTATATAACACAAAGAGGCATTTTTTTTTAGTCAGTTTGACATTAAATCTGCATCTGATAAAAACAGTGCTCCATCAGCCTGTAGAAGATGCAGCTCAGTGTCAGAATAAAGCATTGAAATCTGGTTGTATGAATTCTGTTATCACACAGAAATTTTCATTTGTATGGCAACAGGGAAAAATGAAAACATTTTGCATTTCAGCAGAAAAAAAAGTTGATATTATTATTTCTCACAACTATTCTCTTTACTTATATGATTGTTTTATTCTAGATGATGTACCTTATTTTAAGATACACATAACTTAATTCAGAAATAACAACTAAATGAAGTAATGGATAAGTAAAATATAATTAGATAATATCTAGCACAAAGTTACACAGATTTTCCCAACTGATTACCGTAATTATAGATTACGTCCTAAAAACTCAGAACTGATTCTTCTGAAATCAATGCATACAGCCATTCCTTCTGTTCAAACAGGACTTTAAAACAACATAAATTTTGGAAACGCTAGAAATAAACAATAAAAAGAGGCAGGTCCTCACAGCTGTACAACATCAATTACACTCCAGAAAGAGAGGCCAGCTCAGATAGCATGAAGCAGGAAGCCACAATGGTATGGACACTGCCAGGTGACAACAGGCTTTCTGCCACCCTGACAAAATTTGTCCTTCACTGTGCCATCCAAACAAAGAGAAGCCTTTCCCTTCTTCTCTTCTTCATTAAATGCACAAGTTAATATATTGCAGTTCTCACAGAATACAAAGTACCAAAAGTCTGATTTTCTTACATCTTACACATTTCTTCGCACCTGCATAAAATGCTGCCATCTTTATTCAGAGCATTTCCCGCTACTTTGCAGAGGTGTAGACACAAGATAAAAAGTGGTCAAAGAACAGGCCTGTAATACCCAACACTGCAAGGTTAATGATGTTATTGGAACTTTATTCTTTCATATTTCCTAATTTTGAGAGATAACTAAGCTACTTGAATATTGCAACACAGGGTTTTATTACTAAATTTTATTTAAGGCAGTTTTTCTATCCCAATTATAATGAGGAATAACAACTAGACAAAGTAGCTCAGATGAATTACAGTGGCACTGTTCTTCTTTGTTTTCTACTAATCTATTGTCTGAATTTGATAAATTTTAGCAGTCAGGGAAGTGAAAAACTACCCCCATTGGCTAAAGCCAAGAACAGTTCAGACGTGCTAAATCAGGTTCTCCAAACAGCTGTGCCAGCATTCCTCTGTCCAAAACTGTTAGTTGAGTCTTGGGTCTTTACTGAACAGGCTGCCAGCTGCATGAGGTAATGCCAATTTGTATGGAATCTACTTGGACTTATATTTAGACCAGCAAACATGATGCATTTGTGTCCCAGGGTCAGATTTAAGCCTAGACCTCCAAAAATGTATCCTACTGTATTGACCAACTGTGCCATCTAGCTCTCTTTTAAGGTAATCCTATTATGTAATGACTTATGATGAGAGATTTTAGCACTCATTAATAAATCCAAGCAAAAAAGGGGGGACACAGAAGTGAATGCGTAGTTCTGGGAGGCTAAGGAGGAAAAATTAAGCTACAGTGAGCTTTTGGCCACTCACCAACCCTGTCTAGTTGACGCACTGCAGTCTCAGTGCAAGTGTGCTAATTAGGAGCCACCAGCAAGCCATGGTGCTCCTGCCATGCACTTTTTCACCTGCCTTAAATAAGCTGAGAAAAGCTTCACTGGTTTTCATGTCACTCAGGGGTTTCCCTCGCACCAGCGAATATCTCAGCTGGAGAGCAAGGATAAGTATTTCAGCTGCCCTTGAAGCAGCACAAACCCTGAGCATGCCCTGGTATCTAAGGTGTTCAGAAGAATACCAGCCCAGTCTCTAAAATAAAATATTCTAAGAGGAGGAGCCAGAACAGCCTTCCAGTATCTGAAGGGGGCTTATAAGAAAGATGGGGACAGACTTTTTAGCAGGGCCTGTTGCAACAGGACAAGGGGGAATGGTTTTAAACTAAAAGAGGGTAGATTTAGACTAGATATAAGGAAGAAATTTTTTACAATGAGGGTGGTGAAACACCGGAACAGGTTGCCCAGAGAAGCTGTGGATGCCCCATCCCTGGAAACATTCAAGGTCAGGTTGGACAGGGCTCTGGGCAACCTGATCTAGTTGAAGATGTCCCTGCCCATGGCAGGGGGGTTGGACTAGATAACCTTTAAAGGTCCCTTACAATCCAAACTATTCTATGATTCTATGAACATTAAGGAGTGGCTAAAGCCTCAGGTATCGTTGGAAACGTAAGTTAGAAATGCAAGTCGAATGCTGATCATCTTCTGCACTGACTGAATTTTTCCCTTAGATGGACCCCCAGGGAGAAAGTGGAATTCTTTAATGTAACCAGAAGATATCCACATCAAAGGCTTGACTAAATTCTGAGCTCACAGGGGAATCAGAGAGGTATCCCCTTTGTAGTTTGGCAACATGTATACCAAATTAAATGTAAACTGTGATAAAAATATTAAGCGAGCTAAATTCAGGCTACATGGCCGAATAATAGAAATACAGGGAGACAACACGAATGCAACTGTATGTTTTATTTCTTTTTTTTTCTTTTAATAGGCCTCAGGCAAATTGTCCTTCTACTGCTGTGTTATTTCAATATGTGAATTACTTCTTCCATTTTACAAGGGAAGGGTAGGGTAGGGTGATACTTGTCTATGAACATTCTGCACCAGCCCAGGCCATCCACAATCCAACATCAGAGATGCTGGTCTCAGCAGAGAAAAAGGGCTATTAGTTTCCTTATACTGATGTGTGAAATGAGAATAACTCACATTTAAAGGCAGTTACGGGGGAGGATCCTCACACCACTCTTCCCTGCCATGATGCAACCTATTGAGTATTTGGTATGTGTGTTAAATAAGTAAACAACAAATATTTTTCTCATGTTGAAATACCTACCAAAAGCATAGCAGAAATGTGTCTGAGACAAACAATCCAGMGGTGTTGAGAAGGAAATGATACAATGAACGGACAGTAACAACTAATTCTTTTTAATCATTTCACATTGTAGTTTCCCTACAACTTTTGTCAGGAAGATTAAATTGACAATTGAAGTTAAGAGAAAGTTATGAATGTTTCGACTTACGGGAAGCAGAAAAATTAATTTTGGATTTCAGATCATTACAGTATCAAAAATCAGAACTTGCTTAGCATGTATTTTCTTCTAGGTCAAAACCCGTTCAGACTGGCTTAATTTTAGGTACATTTTGTGCCTAATATCCCTTGACCCCATACGGAATGGGAATAAGTATCTTGTTCCTGCACCAATCAAAAACTGATGATAAAAGTACATGTGATCATAAAATATTATGCTTTTTTCAAGGAAAAAAAAATGCAGCAAAACAATTATAAAACGTGTTTTAGAAGCACAGTCATAAAAATAATTTAAATATACACACAAGTATAACAAAGGGAATCTGCCTCATTGGACCATTATTTCATATCTTAGAGGGGGGAAAAAATGCAATGTAAGGTCCTGAAAACAGTGTTCTATTTACCAAACATGACAAAAGTTGTCTAGGCACATTTGCAAAAATTTAGCTGTAGACAGTTTGCTATGGGCTTGACCCAAAGTGCAAAGAAGACAACAGCCTTTATTAGATCACACTTGGTCCAGCAACTCATGAATCTCTTACACGAAAAGGACAGAAAATCTGTTATAGATTGTAGTTATCTAAACACAAATAGAATTTAGAGATAGAATATTCAGAAAGAACAGTAAATATTTTACATAAAAATGTACTCAATTCATGATCTAGATGAGATTTTTAAACAATGCTAATTGTCTAGTCAATACTAGCTTCCTCCAAAACAAGAGCAATGGGGGCTATGCTGATGTGGAATTCCAGCTTTCAAATATCTACTGTTCTACTAGTTGGCACAACCTTCCTCCCCGCTGCCGCCCTGAAATCTCTGTAAATGTGTGTGCAAACTGTGATTTTTTTTTTTTCCAGTTATAAGATATTAGGGTTGAAAGTCAGATATTTTGATAAAAATAATCTAGAGAGAAATGAAATAAAATTTCACCTTGCTATGTTTCAAAAATTATGCACAACTGCAGGAAGAGAGTGATAAAGTAAACTGTCCTGGATGTCCCCCATCTATCCAATAAAACATAACAAAAGCACACACACACATGCCAACACACAAAAAGAAAAATTATTTCTTTGAAAATTTTGATTTAATCATTCAAATTATTTTATGAAGTCGAATTTGGCAAAAAATATCATCATCTAGTAAAAAAGCTAAATACAAATGGGAGACAGAGTGTATTTGAGTAATACAAGTGGTAGAAGAAGAGGAGAAAACATTAGTATCCTCTCTCTTCCTTTAGGTAAAGCAGAAAGGAAATAAACCCAAGATTTTTAAGGACTGTTGGCATAGGTCAGACAACGCACGAAATAAATGAAACTGAACAACAAAACCGAATTTTCTTTTAATCAGTTCAGTGCATACAGATATTAACTCATGAACTATGTGTTCCTGGTATCAATGATTTATAAATCACTGTCAAGGGATAAACTGAATTTTATTACATACACTTTCCTGCTTTACCTTAAGTCTTCCAGAATTTCCTCCACCAGTAACAGGCATGTGAATAACTCAAACAGCCAAGAATTAATAAAATTAGAGAACAAACAAAAGAAGAACCATAACGTCTAGGCTGCCTGAAAAACATTCACTTTTCCCTCTACTTTGAAATTTACACTGGCCTGAAGCCCAGAAATGGCAATATGCAATCCAGCACCTGTGACAACTCTAAGACTGATACCTTTTGACCTGTCAGGATAGAAATGGAGGCTAGAAAAGGAAGATCAAGAGCTTTCTAATAGAAATAGGCCCTATTTTATCTGTTCAAAATAGTAGCTTTTAATGGTACTATAACACTCAGTATGAAAACAGTATTTTACAGTTTTAAAGGTTTTTTGGTTTACCATTAATGAGCTTTATTTCTCCATGGCTTTCACATCACGATTGAGAACATGCCTATAAACGACATAGGGATTAAAAAAATAAAACCTAGAACATCTTAAAAAATTCTTAGGACCCAGGCCTGCACTTTTTAAACTTAATGGCATAAACTCCACTCACTGTCCCGAATCAGACCCTACAGTGCTTCTACACTAACTGGGGACTGATTTATTTATTTATTTGCCTTTCATAAATGTGACACAGAAAGATATGGGAAAGGGTTTGTTGGCTCCTGCTTGTAATGACACACACAACTAACTTCTAGCTGAGCACTCTGAGGATTTAGCTCTTTCCTTAGTGTCTAAGTTGACAAACACAAAGCTAAATCCCAAGTGGGACACAGTACAGAAAATCATATGTTATAAGCGCGCATGCAAAGGAGCAAAAGCAGGGCTTAGAAACACTGAATGTTAGGTAATTCATGGAGTGGACCAGTGTTTGCATCTAGCTTCATACCTTGTCTCTTTGACCAGGAGCCGTGCAGTACAATGAAGATAAGTGTTATCTTGTTCCCACTTTTACATTAGAAGCAGAAGTTAACATCCAGGATAAAGAACAGTGGTTTTGATTGAAATGCAAATAAAACATTTTAAGAGTGCTGCTTAGCGCTACTTTTGCAATACAAAAGTCTCAGAGCAAAGTAACAAAGATGGTGCCTGATTTATCACAATCTTCAATTTCAGAAAAATCCAGGACCTAATGTATTAATCATTGAATAGGTGGAGTTCATCCTACCGGTTTGTTTTCAAGAGTCCTTTTTCAAGGACTCTTGCAATAACTTCAGAGGAAAAAAATCCAACTGTTTCAGATAAGGCCTTCCAATATAAATGCAAAAAACTCACTGAGGAGTGTTATTTACTCAAAAATGAGAGTAAATAACAAATAAAAATTTGTCATCACCTATGAATAATTATTATATGCTTAATAAAATCACAGAACTATCCACAAGCATTTCAAATATTTTCAGCAGTCAGTGATGCCCCATAGTATTAAGAAAAAAACTGGACAGAAATGGTCAAGTTATTTTAAAACTCTTTAACATGCAAACATAAGTTATCTTCCAGTCCATAAAACACTTGAAAGAAAATTCTGAGATTTAATTTTTTCAAAACCAATCATATAACTGTTTGCAGCCAGATCATATGCTGCAATTTCAGCTCTCTGTTCAGAAAAGTAGGATTAGAAAGATAAAAATAATAAAGAAAATGTTTGTTCACTCCCAAACACATACCTGATGCACACTGATCGATCCATTCACACGTAGGTTTTAGTAACTAATAAGCAACATGAACACAAGAGAAAAGCACAGCATTTAAGAATTTAAATGAATGTTCACATATTAATTTACTTTTCCAGGTAAATTTACAGATCAAAATATGGATTGGGATGCAAATGTGTACATAGCAAATGTTATTATTAAAGGGTTTTTTGGGTGGAGGGTGAGTTAATGCTACTTATTTGATTGCTAAAAGATAGCTAAAGAATGTTAGTTGTTGTCATGTGGTCATGGTTCTATTCCTAATTTTTCCTTTTTCTTTTTTCTGCCTGCAGTGTTCACTCTCTTTATGTTTCACTTTTTAATCCCTGGCAAATTGGTTGCAATATTGTCTATAGAAGATAGAATTTTTTGTAAAGCTTAATTCATTATTGATAAGGTACTTTGAGGTGTTCAGAAAAACAGCAAATGAAAAGGAAGCGGAAAATATCCAAGGATACAAGTCCTTTGAAGGACTACAGCCTTTTAAAGGGTTGCAAAGAACTCTTAATAGATGGCAACATTTCATTTCCAAGGATTCTGAAGATATAGTCCATATTTTGATCTAGAAATGTTTGTGATCTACATGTAGTCATGTTTCCTGATTCCTTGGCATCTGTTTAACTCCAGTTTTACTGAACATTTAAGACCAGGTGTTCCAGACCAGAATCTTAAAAAGAAAGCATTCATAATACAACAGTTGTACGCTCAATGTCAATTCTTTACCATTGCAGTAGAAAATCATGCCACAACTTTTTTTTTTCCCCATTTTCTCTCTGTGAAAACAGTTATTTAAAATTCCTAACATTTTTCCAATTTCTTATACAACATTGTTTACTTACGGTGATTTAGTGACATTTCTGAAGTTGTAAACCATTTTTATATCATTATGTAAAGCAGACAGAACTGAGACACTAAGTAATCCATAAAAACAAAAGGACTTCACTTTCATCAATCCATTCCAAAAATGGTCAACTGTAATGAGAAATTGTAAGAAGAAACTGGGAGGAGAACAGAGATGAATTAGATATGATCACCAAGATGGAAAAATTTTAACTGCTTTTCTCAGTATCTATAATTAAGATGTATAAAGTTTCATGAATATTACTTGTAAGTTGTTTTTTAAAATGGAACCTAGACAAACTTGACATTTCTGTTATAAATATTTTCAGTCTCTCCCTCCTTCTCTGGTATTACCTTCAAGTGATACTTGGTACACGTATCTAAAAAAAAAAAAACATAGGCAAGGTATTTCATACTAGTACAGTTCCAATCTTCTAAACTAATTTAGGCTGCCACTAACTTGCTAGGCAAGGAGTGCAGATTGGATCATAGCTTCTTGATGTGTGCAGTTAATTTCCAGTTCCAGTCCACAATTCCTAAGACACTGCAGTGCTGTACCTTTAAAAGGAAATTGTTATAATTCATTTGCATGATCTAAAAGAACTGCAAACAAGATACAGTCATGTGATTTTTTTTTTCTTTTTGAGATGGCAACAGTTTGCAGCAATCAGTTGCCAATACCTTGATTGTGTCCTATTCTTTTGCAAGTAAAAGACGTTTTTAATAAAGTTTGAGAAAGGAAAGAACAAGTGATTTTATACCAATCAGTTGTCAAGAATTCGACTTTTCTCTTTTTTTCCTTATATACATATAAACTAAACTTGAATGTTATTGTTTAAGACATAAAGCAAAAGTCATTTCTTATAGCAATCACCTGTCGGTATTTTCCTTATTTCTAGCACTACAAGACTTCCCTATTTTCCTTATTTTGCAGCTCAACATTTAAAGGAAAACCTTTTAGCTCAGAGCTGGCTAGTGCCTGAACGTTACATGGCTTCACACAGGAAGAAACAGTCCTTTACCTTTTGTTCATCAGCAGCAAGGCAAGGCACCACTGTCATTTTCCTGAGCTGAAGGGCTGCTCGTTCTTTGTTCCCACAACAAGCGAGCCCTAGGTTTTGCTTGCTCCCAGCATACTACGCTACTTTGTTGTTCGGATAAAAATGAGAGGCTGAAAGCAAGGAGGTAAATTGTTGCAAGAAGGTGAAAGCCCTTGGAGGAAGAAGGATTTTCTCCCCTTACCTGGGAGCAACTGATCATGCAGGGCTGGGAAAAGCTTCTGGAGGGYCCAAGAAAGCTTGCAAAGCAGGGAGTTAGTGGCAGAGATGGAGAGGGGTCTACAGAAAGGAGCTGGGAATAGACCCATGAGCCAGACCTCAGGGCTGAGGGAAGGAAAAAACCTTCTCTTAAGGGCCTGGAGAGGGATGCCATAGCTCCAAGCTACTAAAAATTACTGCCAGTCTGAGAGTAAAATGCCTCAGTCCTACAAGGACACAGTGGGCAGGCACAGATGAAAATAAAAAGGCTTCCAAACAGGTCTGTCTCACTCTGAATTTTCTCTGTGTAAAACATTACCATGTCACAGTTTATTTTCTACTTAAAAGCGTTAAAGATTCAAACCCCTCATGGTGTTATGGGGATTCTCACCGTAAGGAGAAAGGGTAGGCAGATCCACCTGAAAGCGCTGGTTATTGAATTATTCCTCCAAAAGACAGTGCAAAAGAGTCAGGGACTGTTATCCACATCCTCACTAGCTCCAGCAATGCCACCTCCGGTTCGCTGGGTTTTGCAATTTGAAAGTCTGAAGAGCAATCAGATACTCTGAAACACTTTGAAAGAGAAAAGACATCGGAAGATGCAAAAGCTGAAACCAGCACATCTTTTTCAACAGTATAAACTATATTTCCAAGCTTTTGGTGCTTCCACGTCTGTTGAAAAAGAARAAGGGTAAAGGCCCTTGGAAAATTCAAGAAGACATGGAGGTAGTTCTTTGTGGGTTTTTTTGTTTTATTTTGTTTTTGTTGTTAAACAAACTTGCTACCTTAAGTTCAGCTCACATCTTATTGCCCTTATTCTCATTTGCCTTTCATATTGCATCGGAAAAAAGCTGTGTACAGTCACTAACTTCAAGATGCAGTAGAAGTAATGTGCTAAAAAAAAAAAAGGTCAGCTCTAGTTTAATGCTTTTGCAAACCATCAAACACCTCATTCAAAAAAAACCCCAAAACTAAAAACATCTCACTAGTTCTAGCAGTGTTTGCTATGTATGAATATATTAACAGCAAGAATCTCAACCCAAATTCCTAATTGAAAAAGTTTTCAGTGCACTAGCAGCCTTCAGTAGGTGGCTTAGAAACATGAGACTAAAGAAAGATCCATTTCTGTAAATGTCTGTATCAATGTCTGATTTTGCATGCTGCGGAACAGTTAATTTTTAGTGAGTTACTTATTTGTTTTTGCATTTTTTCAGCTTTAGTATATCTTTGGAGAAGCACGACTGTAACAGAGGGTATCCAAAAATGTATAGACTTGCACCCTCTGACAAATAATAGAAACCAATGGGCCAGACAATACTGTGTACAGAAATGTTTTATATGACATTAATTTGCAAATGACTTACATTTTCTACTTTCCCCATCAACCCCATGACAGAATTTTGGCCAATATTTTAAATGTATCCAAAAGTAACATGTCTACTGTTGTGATCAGAATTTTAAATAAGGCTTGACAGCTGCTTTTTTCTATTTGTTGGAAATCAACCAACCCTTCCTAAATGTTTAAACTGCTGTCTACTTATCTCAGTACAGTACTAACTAGTTCATTACTGCTTACCGCATAGACCTACTTTTAAACATTAGTTTGAAACATTTGCACTGATCGCCTTTAAAATTAATATAAAAGTCATATAAATCATATAGTCTTGGCCTGTAATGGTAATCTTCACTGACTGTTCTTTCCCCCCACCCGGTTTGAGCACAAGGTGATACTGTCCTAACAATTTCTCAAACTCTCTTACTTTATGTAGTCTCTCAGAAATCTCTGCATTTCTATCAAGCACTTTCAGTAGCTGTTCACACTGCCCCAAAGTTATCAAAATGCCAGTTCATTACATCAGAGCTTGTGTTTTCCTTGTGTAGTTTTCTAGGAGCAACAGTTGTTGCATCCACCTGAAATTCCAGTTGGTGATTAATATGAACAATTTTAATAAATGTAAGGCAGAAGACAGACATGGGATTATGGACCACATTACTCCAAGGTCATGCTTAGTGGACCATATATCTTTCCACCCACTTGTCTCACTGTGGTGAATAGAAAATGAATATGGGTAACAGAAAATGAAAAATTCTCTCATTGAATATATTCAGGATGCATCAATTTAATATTCTAACACTGGACACTATTGCGATGACAAATTTCCCTTGCCATTTTCTACCACCTCACCCTCACACGTGGCAGAATATACTTTCACTGAAGGATTCTGAAAGAGAAATGGCATTTAACACATTACCTGTGTCAGAACATACCTTTAAAAGAAAAAGAAAGGCCCCAAATGATAAGCAACATGGGTTACAGCCAGCTGTTCACTATAATGGCCAGTACGGACTACCATGATCATGAAGTTGTTTCTTGGATAACAGAGGTTGCGTGATTTTCTGGAAGAAGTGTCTCTTTGAATTAACTGTATCGGTTAGCCATTCCTCCCCCCTCCCCCAATCCCAAATATCTACCACCAGCAGCTCACCAGTGATGGTAACCAAAAGTCACACCAATTTCTTCAATAGTTAATTGCCCTCACTTCATAAAACTGAAGGACCGTGAGGCGTGATTTACTTCACATCAATGAGCAAAATGAGATTTGAAAAATCTCTACAGAGATGAACAGTAACTTACACCACTGAATGAACAATTTTTTTAGCTTGATTTCCTAAGAAAACAAGATTTGTTTGATGAAGATGTTTGTATTTATTTCTTTCACCTCTGGGATATACAAGGGTCTGTTTGTCCTTTGATCCCTCACTCTTAACTTTGAGCTTGTTGGCTAATTTTAAACAAATTTGAGACAGCAGGACAGATCTCCCAGATCTGCTGTTTTCACTAAAATAGTGAAGGAAAAAGACTTAATTAGTGCCTCCTGATAAGCAAAAGACTGCAGAATATACTCGTTTCTGGCTTGGTATAAAGAACCAAGATCCAAGTGAAACGTTAAGAATGCCTTTGCCCACACACAAAAAAAAACCTAGTTGGAATTCTCACTTTTCCAGGCAGAAGACAATCCAACCACAAGACAAAATACATAGGAAATCAGACATCATTAGCGCTGTTTGTTTTATATGTTGACTGCAGATGATACTGTCAGATCACAAGTAGGGTTTCTGTAAAAAAAAAAAGGTTACTGCCAAAATGGTAAGTGATGTAAATGAAAAAATATTTTTACCACTCTCTTTTTACACAGATTACCTTCACATAAGTATCAAAAAAAATCTGCTCTAAAATTTGAAAACAGTATTTGTATGCATATACATATTTGATTGCATTATTTTTTGCTCCTATGGCAATCAGACGGAAGAAAGTCTAGTAGAAAGCTTAGAGAGGAAGCATAACCAGCCACATTCTTACTCAAAGGGACAAAATACATGACAAGAGGACATGACTACCTGAAAGAACTGTCACTGGAGTGTGATGCACTGGTCCCAAATTG
The DNA here is from genome assembly GCA_035582835.1 of Phoebastria nigripes. Lineage (NCBI taxonomy): Eukaryota > Metazoa > Chordata > Aves > Procellariiformes > Diomedeidae > Phoebastria > Phoebastria nigripes. The sequence goes on from JAYKAV010003364.1 coordinate 26,652, forward strand.
TTAACTTGGAGTAACGTAACGCAAAGCTCCTATGACAGACCGTAGGAGGTCTGTGACTGGGATATAGGGTGCTATAGCAATCTATTTAAAGAGTACACAAGACTGACTGTATTCCACAACATTCTTCTTTCTCCAGATGCAGTTCCACTTAAAGCAAATAATCACAGTGCTTTAAGTAATAATCTTATATCTTAATCTGCTGACAATTTTGTAGAGAAGATACCAAACATATGGCAATCACACAAAATTAAAGGCTTTGTCCAACTGCTGTCCATTCCACCTAGGTATGAATCTTGATTCCAAAACCAGAAACTTTATTGCACTGACCTACTAAAAAAAATGCTTAATAAGATTACATTGCACACTTTTGCTTCTTTCCATTCATAGCCATGGAAGTTCTCAGCCCTATCATTTTGTTAAGAGTTTTGCTCTTCATTTCTGTATTGTTATTAGACAGTTTCTGAGATTTTTTTTTAATTGCTCTCAGTTCTTAAATATGACTGGCTTCACATCTAACCCATCTGCTCCTCTGGTTCGCATTCCTTAGTATACAATTCTTAACCATTCAGTAATTTCAATCATTGCTATTTGCAAATTGCTATATCGCTATTTGCCACGGTGTACAGGTTTATTGTCATGATAACAACAAATGCTGAGAACTTTACAATATCTCTTTATTTTCATCCCTACCTTCAAAATGTTTGCTGACATACACAATTCAGTGGCTATACAAGCATTAATGAGTTTGTATACAAATGATCCATTTGTGCACAGAGGACACCACTGGACTGCAGTTTCAGCACATTTCATATTTCAAACAGAATTCCTAAAATGCTTGTAGATTCTGTTCCTCATGTGTAAATATATGTATTCATTCATTCATTGTGTACCTTTTTGAATTATGAAAAAAAATTCTGATATACAAATCCTGAAGTTCACTGTTACAACTAGAATTATAAAAAACTGAACACAAGCCTGGAACTCTCAAAGAATGAAAAGATATTTTCAAAGCCGAATTAAAATCTGCATGCCTTTAGGACTAATAACATCTTCAGAACTGCAGTCACTTTTTCCAGTGCATGTGTCACAGTACTGTAAAGTCCCAATCCTACATGCTGATTCTTCAGCCCACTCAAGTAACAGTTCACTTTGTAGAGGATTTGTAGAGGCAATCAAACAGAAACAGTTCTCTATTCTGTGTCTTATGAAGAAAACTATTAAAATAAATTTCATAAAGAATATATTATTTATGAAACCAAGCAGTATTTTTCACTGAAATGAATACGAACACCTTCTTTAAGAATGTTCCAGATCATACAAATAAAAACAAGGTATACAAATTATATAGCTGTGTCCTGGTTTATAATTGCTGTATACCTTTCAGTGATGACTAATTTATTTTTTATTTACCTCGACAGAAACCAGTGTTGAAGTATAGACAATTTTAATTAATTCATATCATATATACAGACACTTCACCCTGACAGCTCATCAAGTTGAGTGAGAACTATCCATTTTCTAGTAATGTAATATTTTTTCCTGAAAATGTAATTTTACCTTCCTTTTTAAATTTTCCTTTTAAAAATATATTTATCTGAAATCATAATATAAACTGCATCATCACAACAGAAGTATTCCTAATATGGGCAAGCAGAACATACTTAGAAGTACTGTGAAACAGCATTACTTTGAAGAGTGTTTTGAGGATGTATTTCTCTCTATTTTAAAATGTTTCCACAATAAAAGTTATTATTTCTTATAGAGCAAGTTGTGGAGGATTTGCACCTTCATCTAAGTTATACAGCATCCTATTTAGTACCACGTCCACTGATTAGTTTTAAAAGAATGTTTTCTAAAACCATTTTGATTTGATTCAGTCCTTTGCTGACTGGCTTCAATCTTGTTTTAAATTCTACTGGTCACACAGCATCCCCATCTTGGACTCACTTAACCCTCTCACTTCCCTTTTTGTCCATTTCTTATTTTCATTTCACCCTTTTCGTTTCCCATTTCCTTACTTTTCCAATTTCTACTCTCCGAATTACTACACTACGTGTAGTGTACTACACTATGTGTGCAGTACATCCTTCTCCCCTACATTACACATGCCATGTCTGTTTTCATCATAAAATTTCCAGGGCAGATAGTATCTATGTCTTTATACGTGTAAGAACATTCCTCTTGTTGATCAGTCCCCATACCTAAATATAACTAAGCTTGATAAAAAATTTCCCCAAAAACATGCTAAAATGTGGCCTACCGACAATTACGTCTCTTCAGTTGGTAAGTAAGCAGCGGGCACAGACAGATTTTTCAACCTCTTTGCCTCCTCTCACAAAAATTATCATATTTGATGCACGAGTAAAATCAAGACTTATTTGTTTGAATGAGGCAAGGCCATAAGGAGGACAGATGCTGAATGCACCAGTTTCTGCTATCCTAAATTACCTGGGTGTAGCTGATCACGGGCTGGGAGGGGGGAATGGATGACAGGATCTCTTGAGATGTCTACCAGCTATATTCTCTACTATTTTAGGCAGGGGGCTTTTCTCATTTAATTATAGGCAATCTTCTTTTCTGTTCTGAAGCAAGGCCTTAGAAAGGATAAGTCTTTATAACTGAAATAATATTAAGGAAAAGTTATAAATGAATATACTTTGAATATTGTTTTGATTATCCATCACAGCTTTGGAGTTCAGAAAAATAGTAAAGTAGTATTTTGTTTGTTCGTTTTTTAATCACCCAGTCCTGAGTAAGTTTGTATCTCCCAGATGACTCAGTCCCTCTATTCATTACCCCAGTGCAGGAAAAAAGTTATAGATCTAACCTGGTTCCAAATGCACTGTAAATCAACACTTATTTTAATACTACTAAGATGATAGTAAATGGACATATTAAGTTGTACAGCATCTCACTTCCTTGCTTTTTAGTAGCTTCCTGATGCATGTCATAAACACTATATGAGAATCATGTGCCTTGCCTTTATAGGAAAAATATGCAGAATGGTCTAAAACCTTCAACAATGCATTACAAAATTGTGCTGCCTAAGTAAATTTGTATTATACTATCTGGCTATAAGAAAAAATGTTAGGCATAAGAAGTCATTGAAATGCCTACAAATATCTACTGGAAAGAACAATGTTAACTTTGGCTGCTTTATAAGGGAAAGTTAGAACATTAACATACATCAAAGTTAACTGTGAAGCAGCAGTATTTTCATTTCTGATTTTAGTAAAATTGACAATTCAAACGATTTCATCTGGAAAAAATAATCACATTCTCACTAAAAAACAAAAGCAATGTTACAACACTGAAAATGGACATGGTGAAAACAAATATGCAAAACCTTTTGGCTGCTGATAAATCTTTCTGATAGGTATGGACCAGCAATCACACCAATTTCTGGTTATTGATTGCTGCGTGAAGGTTAAGTGAAGGCTAGCGGTCCATAGCTTCCTCTGCAATGGCATCCTCCACGTTGCCAGCTACTCATCTTCCCACTGCATATTCAACCACCTCAAAACCAGCACTACATGCTTTTTTTCTGCTGATTCCTTTCAATTCTTAAAGCCCAGCACATAAACTCATCTCCTCATCCACATGAAGCACACACTCCGTATGTTCAGTCTCTTCCCGTGGTTTGTTCCCAATTTATCCTAAACCAGAAGGGAAGGTATGTTTTCAGGCTTCACCAGGACCTACCTGGCAGAAGGCAGAACCTACCACCACCACCCCAACTCAGGAGAGGCACATAATTTTGTATCTATTCATGTGTCAGTAGTGGAGTGAAGAGTTTGGGAGCCTAAAGTCTTGGTGAAGTCTAGACTGCCACTGATGGTTGATGGTGTGGGCAGGAAGTTAAATACCTACAGGACAGCATGGATTAACTATAAAAAGCTAATTTGCAAATAAGAGAGTAATACTTCATGAACTCTGAACCCAAAGAAAACAAACAAACAAAAACTTCTGGAACAAGAAACTTCCAGTCAGAAAATAAACACTGGCCAGAGAAAGATTATTAACATCCAAATAAGACCTAGTATTACTCACATAATAGTAGCAAATTATAGCAGGATACTGAAGCCGTAAAGGTCTGAATTTCCATTTATATGTGATTATAAATGAGGAAGCATCCAGCAGCATGATCCAAGTTTAGAGACCATCCTTTGCCAAGGATATGTTCCCCAACACACTTCAGCTGGCATAACGCATTCTCCTCCCTTCAGCTTCCTCTTTTCTTCTCTCACTCTCTCTGGGATGCTAGATTTATTTTACAGGCTATTAATAGTGTTTGGACTTAGTGGCTCTCCATACCTCTCTAGGGTGACTTAATTCAAAAAATGGTGAACGAGGCCATAGCAGAACTCTGTTACCTGACCCATCTTCTCCTTTCCCCACACACTGATGTGATCCCATATCACAGCCAGGCACAGATTCTCAGAGCGCATCAGCAGTGCCAGCCAGGTGTCAACTGATATTTTTGTGCCCCATTAAAGAGGAACCAAATCTCCCCCAAACTGAAGACAGTACTTAATCATACAAAACATCTTACTTATACAGAAAACAAAGTTATTTTCTCCCCCACCTCCCTGAAAACTGAAAGAAATATTAGTTACGCTCAAGTAATTAATGTTATTGCATGCAAAAATAGCATTTAAATATAAAAGAGAAATATGGACACAGGAGCCAAGAGAGCCCCACAGCTGCATGACCCTGACAACATCTCCAGATGCACCTCTGTTGCCTGCCAGTAGCGAAACTGAAAAAGAAGCCAGCAGAGGTGACACCAAGGAGTTAGCAACAGACCCGCATACTGCTGCTAGAACAAGCATTGCAGAGTTTGGCATCTGGTCCCTACTTTTGCCAAGTATGCCCTGTTTGTTTCCACAGCTGTTAAATGTGTTTGCTCAAAAAGGAAAAAGCAGAAAGAAGAAAGAGCAGCTAGAGGTATACTAGTGACTGCGGGAAGAAGTATGAAGCCAACACGCAATTTACTCCTGGATAACAATTTGCTTTATAAAATGTATTGCTAGTTATTAGGACAAGTCTGAGATATTCTTAGATGAAATTCATGCATAAATTCATATGGCATATTTATGTTTATATCTTCAAAACACCGTAGGCAATTATCACAGGCTTAACAAATACATTTGCTGTAAACAACTTTTCCCCACTTTCTATATATATTTTAAATTACCTTGTAATAATCTGCTCCATCCAGCAGAGAAAATTATTTTAGGCAAACTGAAATCTGCACTAGTTCCAATTTACCTGAAGGTAAAAGGATACAAAATTAAATAATAATGTTAAGTTAGGTAACTTGTTACAAACCCTCGTGATGCATTGAGCATAAATATATTTCATAAAACAAAACAGCAACTAAAAATAGTAAAATCACAATTAACACTCTTGAATAAATGAAAAATAATCTTATTTTGAAATAGCATGTCCCTTTTTTTTCAAGTTTAGCTTGAAAAAGTTAAATTTAAGAAAATAAAGAACTGCATTTAAGTGAATTAAGGAACTCTAAATATTTAGACTTCATGAAGAACAGGTAAGGTAAACACATCATTTCAGGATGCAACAAACATGCCATATTCAGTTTCTGGCTAAATCTTAACAATTTCTTTGCTTTTAGCAATGTTTTGGTCTTCACAGGGGAGTAATTTCTGATCTGACTAGCATAACCGACCTTGTTTTACACCTGTGAAATCAAGACTTGCTAATATGGCTAAACTGAATGAATATTCAGTTAAAATGTGGCCTCTAGATATATGTGAACCATTGATTTACTCAAATTCAGTTATTCTTTCATAGGTAGGATATACAGATCCTTTGAAAATACAGATATGAGCTAAAACTGAGTCTCTCCTATGCTATGACGCTAATTTAGAGCTTAAACAAAACCAACTCCATTGATTTTTTGATAAAACAGTACTTGCTAACCTGAAGTCTACTAAAAGAAAATAAGGAGGTTAAAAGTCACATTGGGTATTTTATCGCTGCTGGAGTTCCCCTCACAGTTTTATCCATTCTGTATTTTTCATATTTTGTGTTCAAATTTTTTTTTCCTTTCTTGCAACAGTAATGAAATTTCTGTAAAGTCAGTTTCACTGACTTTCACTAGTTGGTAGAAGGAAACTGGAAATAAATCAGGGATCTTTTTATTCCACATTATTTTCAAATTGAAAAAAATGGAAATTGAATATTCTCGATTATTCAATTTTTCTCTCCTCCCCCTCTTTTTTTTTTTTTTTTTTTGAACACCAGTTGTGTTACACCTAATGATAATCATTTCACTGAGAAAGCTCTGGCAAGATAGCTGGCAAGATATGTGTAGACTACCTTGTCCTTGTGCCTATCTAGGTCTTAGCACAGATGCAGTAAGAAGATTGTATGGGGCAACTCAACTTCTCTGTTAATTTCTCTGTTAACCTCAAGACAGTGGCTAGGGTTCCCTATTATCCCCCTTAAGTTTACACTAGAATGTGTCTTCCCATCAAGCATAGGCCTACTACGATGCCAGTGTAAACTAAATAGTCAACACTATTATACTTTATAATTAGTTTATTGTACAGACCAATTCTGACCAGCAGCGACCTAGTCCTGTCTTCACTAGTGCGCCTGAAACTGCTCTCCCTGACAGAGCTGAATCAGTAGAGACAAATTTGAGAGCTCCCAGAAGGCGGTGGTTGAAAACCAACCCTTTCCACCAGGAGTATTGTCAGAAGTGATTACCAAAAGTTCCGTATTATAAACCCTAATGGAGAAATCCAGGCCATTAGAAGTGTAACGATGAATCGCACGTTGTCAGCAATGAACAAGAGACTAAACTTAATGTTTTCCCCTCTTTCAACTCCAATGGTGCAGCCAGTAATTGTGTCCACCTAAGACTGGAACACGCATAAGGAGGTCTGGTTCTCCACAATTCAATCTACACAAAGCAGAGTTGATATTGTTAAATGGTAATCGTACATCAGGCAATATAACTTAACTGTTCCTGTGATACAGTGTATCTACTCACGAACTACGACCCAGGTTCATATTCATTACTGGGAAACGAAGTAAGACCAGATTTCGATGATCAGAAATAGGCACTGGTATGCAAAACTCGAACTGTTAAGTTCTGAAGTATTTTGTGTCTGGTATATTACAAGGATGCTTTGCAATATTGTGGAGGATTCTGGATTAAATGGACCATTTAGGTACTGAAGATAGCACAAAATCTGCCTAGTTCATGGATCTCTGTTCTTCCCATGTAACAATGATTTGGAATAATTATCATGATTAAGTTCTTATTGTTAAATGAGGGATAAGAGAGTCTCAGTAGAGCCTGCTTATGTCTGAAACCTCTTCCATGGTTATTCAGAGACAGATTGAAATTCTCTTATCACATTGGAAAACTAGTTAATATAAACATTCATAGTCAGGGAAGGAAATCTCCTTCAGGACTGGAAGTTGGTGGTGATTTTTTTGTTGGTTTTTTTTTTTTTAATTGGAGACCTTGATTCAAGTGCTGTTTTTCTAGCAGAAAATGAGGGGATATAATGTTCATTTTGTTCTAAAGAACAATTTCTGAAAATGTCAAAGTCCTCCCTAAAGCCTGGTATTTTATAAGTCTCTAAATAAATACATGTTTTATTGCTATTTTGACACCTATTTGCCCCTTTTACACTACTCTGTCCATGGAACAGAATAGAATAGAGTATTTCAGTTGAAAGGGACCTACAATGATCATCTAGTCCAACTGCCTGACCACTTCAGGGCTGACCAAGAGCTAAAGCATGTTGTTAAGGGCATTGTCCAAATGCCTCTTAAACACTGACAGGCTTGGGGCATCGACCACTTCTCTAGGAAGCCTGTTCCAGTGTTTGACCACCCTCTCGGTAAAGAAATGCTTCCTAATGTACAGTCTAAACCTTCCCTGGCACAGCCTTGAACCATTCCCACGCATCCTATCACTGGATACCAGGGAGAAGAGATCAGCACCTCCCTCTCTGCTTCGCCTCCTCAAGAAGCTGTAGAGAGCAACGAGGTTGCCCCTCAGCCTCCTTTTCTCCAAACTAGCACAAAACCCTTAGCCCTTAGCCACTCCTTACAGGACATGCCTTCCAGCCCTTTCACCAGCTTTGCTGCCCTCCTCTGGATGCATTCAAGGACCTTCACATCCTCCTTAAATTGTGGGGCCCAGAACTGCACACAGTACTCAAGGTGAGTCCACACCAATGCTGAATACAGCAGGATAATCACTTCTTTTGACCAGCTGGCTATGCTGTATTTGATGCACCCCAGGATGCGGTTTCCCCTCTTGGCTGCCAGGGCACACTGCTGACTCCTGTTGAGCCTGCTGTCAACCAGAACCCCCAGATCCCTTTCTGCAGGGCTGCTCTTTAGCCACTCCCCTCCCAATTTATACTTGTGCCCAGCGTTACTCCATCGTAGGTGCAGAATCCGGCATCTGGACTTTTTAAATTTCATCCCATTGATCATTGCCCATGTAGGGGACACATTGCCATGTGTAGAAGGAATTGATTTATAAATGTTCCATGGAAGGTCAATGTCTATGGAAGCAAATCCTGGCTCAGACCTGGAGTGGAGGCACCTTATGCATTTCCATAAAGCTTTGCACTAACCTGTACACAGTGATATCTAAGTGCTTAAGTGATGGTGGTCAATTTTTCTTTCATAAATCACATGCAGCTCATAAGCTATTAAAGCATGGCTCTCATGTTTGTGGAGTTGTTGATAATCTGGACTGTAAAGTAATCTGAAAACCTGGCTACTGGAAGAAGAGTGCTAGCAGCGTGTGCTAAAGGTCAGCCATCTAAGACGGTATGTGTCCTGTGGCTATTTTCCATATGAAGATTTTGCTGTAAACTTTCAAGAAGCTTCTCAGAAGTGTGACGAAAAGTGATTTTTGTTTTGTTTTGTTTTGTTTTTTTTCAAGGGATGGGAAGCTTGGGCTATCTGAGGCCAGGAAAGGCTTCTGCTGCTAAAGGATAGGTATGGATGGAACTAGGGCAGGGCGGTTGGATGGGGAACAGTGAGAGGGGAAGAGCCTTTGATTTCTCTGTCTCCAGACAAACAGGAAATGTGGCATGGAGACTATGCTGCTGCTTCAGCAGTAGTTTCTGGTACACACAACTAAACGCTGTCTTAGCTGGTTTTCTAGAGCCTGACAGACAAAACAGGAATAGGGTTATGACTGACTTGCCTAATCAGCTACTTGGGCTGCCTGGCCAGTCCTGGGCAAAAACCTTAAAGGCTCAGGGAGGTTAGGCACCCCTCCTTTAAGGGCAGTAATCCTGGTCTGATGCTGTTAAAAGTTAGGCATTGTAGCAATTGGATTTATTTTTCAAATCATCCAGAACTGAAGAAAGACCGAAGTGTTTTGAAAAAAGTACAAACGAGGAGTTAGTGAACTTTTACTGATATGTCCCTAGCTATTGCCTCTCACTTTTCTGCCTGTTACAAAAAGTTTAAAGTACATCTTGCTTTTTTTTTCCCTTCAGCTGATGTTAAAAAAGACATCAAGTGTTACCAGATGTTCTATATTGGACAGGTTTTTGGTCAATGGGGGACAGAGCATCAGCAACATCAGCAAAACGCATTTAGGGAAGTAAGACTGATTTTGATGTGAAACATCTAAGGGAGACCCCTGCCACCATTTGATATGCAGTCATGGTTACGTACATTATAAATCTGGGCATCTAATTTTAAGGACAGGGTAGAACTGTCTTTTTTGAAGCATATAAAGTCTTAACTGCCACAGATAATGTCAACTCAAATTATTATTTCCATTCCAACATGGATTATAGGACAAGAGAACATAACTGGAAATTAAAAAATAAATTCAGCACATATATCAGAAAGCACCTTTTCATGTAGAGAATAATAAATACTTAGAATAGCCTGCAGGCAAAGTTGTTGAGGCAAAAAGCGCCAGTGTCATTCAAGAAACAATTAGATATCATCCTTGGGGAAACAGACTACTAAAAAGAATATGTCTTGATGGACCAAATGACCTTTATTCATTCTCCAAAATTCTCTCACATTCTTATAATTCTATTGAAGAATATTTCAGCATTTTGGCCTCAAGCAATGTCAATTCTTCCTTGAATTATCCTGTTCATCAGTTCACTGCTGAGGTTGATCCTTTCTTATACTATAACAAATAAAGAGCAATCACCATCCCTGTAACATGACAATACTTTGAGTATATAATCAAAACTCATTTTCAGTCCCATGATTGTACCCAGTCTTGTATCCAGACTGACTACAGAAAGTTTTTCAGGCATTTGGAAAATAAATAAACAACAACAACAACAACAACAAAACCCTGTCAAGGTTTTAAAATTAACTGTAAGAAATATAGCTATTCTCCATTCCTGGCACACAGCATGCACCTTTCAGATGAAACACGTATAGGAAAACGACAAGGTAATTTTCCCTCGGAAAGCTAAGCAGATTCATGAAGGTCCTTGTGGTTGCTAAAATAAATCTTTTAATCTTTTAAGTTGTTGCTGGGATTTTTCAGATGTTTACTTTGTTTTAATTCAATACAGATGAAAATTAATATAAAATTAAGCATTGACAATGATTGTCTTTGTATATTGGAAAGGTGTAGCCCACTTTAAACATTTTAAGGGAATACTGGGAAAATGTAATCACTGCTATAAGCAATGAAATTATAGTTTATCTCTATTGACATACTAGGTAAGCAGTATGAGGTAAGCGGAAACAATATAATTGGATAAAAGGAGCTTTGACAACTTAGGCAACTGGGGAAAATCTAGTGTTATCTGTAAAGTTGTGTATTTTTCTTTTTTACTTTTTATATACTTGACTCATACACACAAGTCACAGGAGCTCTGGACGAGTCTGATGTTTTCTTCCCCCATCCATAGTCTTAGGAGGTACTTTTGACTCCACTAGCACTTTGCAACGCACTGTGAATTCCTACTGAAATTAAGACACACACAGCATTTCATAGGACTAGCTTTATGTACTTAGAGCAATAGCAAAGGAAAAGATGCATCTGGAAATCTATCCCCAAACAGTATCTCTATAGTTGTCTCTACGTATCACAAATTGAAGCTCAAGGGGAACGGCACGGCAGGAGTGCAATCTTAAAAAGCCGCAAAACTGTTGAGAAAAGTGGGTGTTCACTAAACTATAGAAAACCAAGCTAGAGTAAATTACACAAATATTTAAGATTATCAAAAGAGAAAGGTACTGACGTTTTACAGAGTTTTGCTAGATGGTACAGACTATCAAGCAAAAATATTCATTTAGTTTAGGTTAAGAAATTTATCAATACTGCTGTGTTATAAAAATTAATTGCTGAATCCACAAAATATTAAAAATAATAAATTATAGGAGTAATTTAAAATACAAGAAAATTAATTACTCCAAGTTCTCCACATTTCACTGAATTAGATTAAGGATCTAATACACCAATGCTGTTCAGCAATAAAGTATTTTTTTAGGTGTTGAAGCTTTTAAATGGCTGGAGAATTTTAGTATTTTATAATTTTGAAGAACTAAATTGAAGTTTAATAACATGGAAACATCAAACCATTACTTTCATTGTGACATTGCTACATATTACTAGTACATTGAAAAATTCAGATTCTGTYACAAAGACTATTTATTCTAGAAAGGTAACATGTAAGTATTATCGGAAAAGACAGAAATGCTACATAAATTTTTAGAGAATTCCTTCTGAAGACAATTTTTTTCTGCATGCAGGAATGTAACATTCGTATCATTCACCAGGAGTGTGAGAGTTCTGAAAACAAGAAAAATATTACTTGGCATATTATAGTTTGCACTTGCTAAATTTCCATGTGTCCACTATAGCTTCATTTCTCTTGGTATCAGAATGTGCAACACAGATTTTTCTGCAATAAAAGGGTTCTGCTCCTTTTGAGTTTCACATTGGATCTTATCACAAGTTATTTGTGCTACACTTCTTGTTCATTACATTTTACTCATGTTGTTATCATTTTCATGAACTTTCCACAGATGGACACTTATCCATGTTGTTAGATTACTGAAGTAGTCCTACTGATTGACTGAATCACTGACACGGCTAGGCTTTAGCCCTTGACAGAGTCCCTTCATGCCAGAACATTTACCTGCTGGTGATGTTTTTTTGTCACTAGATACATACAGGGTCAGCCCTAAGGGCCAAGGTTTGAAGTCAGATTCCTGAGAAAATACAGTTGTCCTCATCAATTTTAGCACTAGAATCATTATTCTGTAGTTATCTACAGCAAACTGTATTTGCATAATATTAGTTGAGATACTTACTGGTGGAAGTCATTATGCAATCAACTGCTTTGTTCAGCACTTTTTTTTTCCATTTCAGAACCTTCATCCAAATCATTTATATAAATATTTAAAAAGCTCCAATTTAAACACCGAATTTTGTAGTAATCTAGTAGTAAAACCTGTCCAGGGCAAAAAGATGTCATTTATATTTTTTAGTCATTGTTCCTCCTATTTTACACAGTGTCAGACAAATTTCTACCTAATATATTAAAAATTAGTTCTTTCTCAAAAATAGATTTTCCTGCTTAGTGAAACACAAATAATCTCCTCATTAAGTAAAAAAAAAAAAAAAAAAGTGTGTGGAACTGAGTATATTTCCCTTCTTATTTTCTGGAAGATCATTCCAATTTTTCTTTGGTATTTGTATCTTGAATTTGCCCTTTCTAAAAGGCTATCTAAAAGAAAAAGTTGAAGAAAGTTTTCTGAAAAGGTAACCTTTTTAATTTGTTTGCCTACACTTCAGACATTTGAAAAATACCATCCATTTCTATTCTTAAAAAAAAAAAAAAAAAAAAAATCTAAAATGCTGCAGCTAGTCAAAAATGTTGAAGAGACATTTCAAAGGACAGGAGATTTCAACCTTAACCAAATCCCAGCTACACCTTCATATGTATTAAAGCTGGCTTTAAAAGCTACAGAGTGTAATAGGGGGTCTTCTCAATGTAATACTGTATTACTCCTTATCTTACACTTGCCAGGGCACTGCCCAATCCAATGTATTTGCTCAAGAGGAAAATGATAGTTAATAAGTTTTATAAATTAACCCTGTTGCTGCCTCTATGCATCTTGTTGAGTTAGCTAGATGAAACAGGAGCCCACTGGCCATTTCTGTAGTGAAATTTCTAGGTGCACAATGGATATTTCCAACAGTGATTCAGATGTCAAAAAACCACTTGCTTCTGTGGATTTCCATTAAAACATCTATTGGCACATGCTGAAAAAAGTAATCTCTAGTGAGAAATAAAGGGGATGAAACCATTACTACTATTTCACTGGCAACTCCCTTTTCTCACAAAGAATTTTAAGTCATTTAGGATTTTGGTTGGTTGGTTTTTGTGGGTTACCAATTTTGTGAAAACAAAGAATTATCTTCCTATTTAAGGGTTGATGCCTTCAAAGGCTAAGGCACTCTCAGCTGAAATCATCCTCAACAAATACAGTTCCTAAAATCTCTGGGGACTGGTGCAGGAGATGGAAGGACAGGCGAGTGAAAGAAGAACAACATCATCACATTTATTTTTTCTTGCCAAATTCTGTGGGTTTCCACAATGTCCTTCACAACATTACTCTTAACAACAGTTTAATTCTATTAAAGTTAACAGTTAGACCAGCAAAGGTTGCTCAACAGAATGCCGTTTCCCTCTGCATGTCTAGAGGTGTGCTTACTGTCTTAAACAGAAACACCAGTGCAACCCTTGCACTTCACTGCAATGCAGGAAAGGGCTAGAAATTTCCATTCTTAAATCCCTGCCCCTCATCTTCTGTAATTCAATACTCAAGTTTAAAAGGCAGTAGGAAAATAAAACATGGATTCAGCCAACATTGCAGAATTGGACAGGTCTTCCATTTCACCTGTTTTGAATAGCACATGAAAAAGTCTGTTTCAGAGGTGTGGCCTTATGAACACAGAAGAAAGGAAGCTATTTAACCTAGCTGAATCTGTCTCATGCTATATGGCAAGATCTTCAGAGTGCAAAGAATATAACAGCTGCCAGCAAAGAGGAGATAAAACTCTCCAAACCTTTGGAGCTTGAAAACCAAAACCAACAGAATCCCGTTTTCAGATTGAATTAACGAAGACCTTCCAGTTAGTCAACGTAAAGAAGGAAGATGTCTAATATGGGAAAGCTGATGGAACAAAATGCCAGTTACCTTGAGCTGATAAACACAGATATA
>JAYKAV010003364.1:43059-68051 GCA_035582835.1 Phoebastria nigripes
GGAGATGTGACCAATTAGTAAAGTTTTAGCGGCGCGTGCTTTGTCTATGATCGCGTGAGCAACAATCGGGAAGATATAAATAAGAAGAAGTTGTGTAAATAAAGGTCTCCGCTCTGCACTATCCCCGGAGTCCGTGATTCATTCCCTTCAGTCTAAATCAGCAGTTATAATTCATATCTGAAATTATTCCCTTGTATCTCATAAACAAGCATTTTTTATGTCTAATTTCGTATTATCCCCTCCTTTTCTGACAATAGCACTATCCAGCTGAGAACATCTGTGAGGTTTCTCCCTTGAAAGACTGACAAAAGAGACAAAGGCAAAGCCTGGGAGTACAGTCAGCCTTCTGGCTGGGTACGCAGACGAGAGGTCCCTGCAGGCATTGTGGTCCTCTGCTGAACTATCTTACTGTTTTCTCAAATGTATCCCAAAGCAGGATTTTTTTTATTTTATATCCCCACTATTTTGCCATAGGATTGCATCTGCTTGCTGCATTCAGGCATCAGAAATACCTGAAAGGAGCCTATGGGCTACAAAAAAGCATTTGCCCAAAAGTTTCTATATCACATCATGTTATCCTAGAACTTAGCCCCCAAAATATCAATGGATTGTTTATTTCACATATTTATAAAAATTAAGGAAAGCAAAACTGCTGATGTGTTTTATAGGACCCTTGACCTATGAAACGCTAGTCAATATTATGAGTACTAGGTCATGCACTTTAGCTTGTAAAGAGGATTTTGTACCATCATTCCAATGGATTAGAAACATTAACATTGTGACTCACATAAAAATGTAGCTGAAATAACTGACTTCATTCCTTTACCCTTACTTTATCGTTCTGAGAAACTATGAATTATAGGCTTCATTAAATAATGGTTGGTATATACCAATTTACCTCTTCAACATTAAGCAGTTTTTCTAAAAAATACTGTTTCTAATTCTATCACTTCTTTAGTTATGAAAGTTTCTGATAATCTTGAAAGAACAAAATTACTATGTTTTGTTTTCTGTCAATGCCAAGAACTCACAGGCTTACATTTTCATTTGGAAAAGCTGATTAGCATAGTTAAATCATATTCTCAAACTTGCCTATTTGAAAAAGGCTTAAGGAATGTAACAGGCATTTGAGCAGGGGTTCTATAGATAAATTTCAAAAACAACTGAATTTATGGAAAGGCTATAATTTTCCACTGTTAAAGCCACCTTACATCTTACACGGCAACAGTATCACTTTTCACTACACTGTGTATCATGGTCAAAAACATTTAACTTCTTTTTCTTTTATTTAATCTACCCAGTGTTTTTCTCTGTAAAGTAAAATTGCCACTTACAAGTAGCTAGATAGGAACCCCACAATATAAACTTCAACCAAGGGGTTCTGGGGACAAAGAGCAGCATCATCCCCACTTTTTCTTCTGGAAAAAATTATACCTTTTGTATAAGCAAATTGCTAATACATGTTTAGAATTACATAACATAAATATGATTTTGTATTGAATATAAAACATGATTAAAAATTCTATTTCAGATCTAGTACTCTACTAAATTCCGTGTTGTGAAGCATAGTTTATCATAATTTCTACTGTTTTTATCAACTTTAAATATACAGTGCTTCTTCAGAGTTATAGAATAATCATTTCTTGATTACTCTAGGGATCCTAGCACTGTATATGGCGATGCATTGTTGATTTTATTGCTCTATCTGGAAAATTCTTAAGTCCCTTGAAAATGCCAGGTTTACTGAGTTATTCAGATCAAAAATCTACCCAAGAGATTGCGATTACATTTTGCCAAAA
This sequence comes from Phoebastria nigripes, assembly GCA_035582835.1. NCBI lineage: Eukaryota > Metazoa > Chordata > Aves > Procellariiformes > Diomedeidae > Phoebastria > Phoebastria nigripes. The sequence continues at coordinate 44,859 of JAYKAV010003364.1, forward strand.
TTTCAGAAGTAATATCTAATTTCTCATAAATTGCCTTTATAATCCCAACCATGAATAAACATATCGGTCTTGCAGTCCAAATTTGGCTAGTTCAATTATTCTTTCAAAGTACAAGACGGATCTTCTGGTGTTTACGTTGACTGACCATTATCTAAGTTATAAAACACAATACAAATTTACCCTACTCAAGTGATAGCAAAAGGAGGACATGAATAGAGAAAACTGCAAGTGTAATTTCTCTAACACCACTGTATTCACAAAAAATATTTTTTCATGCAAAGATATTTCAGATAGACAAAAAACTGCAATATTTTTAAGTAGGATGGTGAAGCCAGTATCTATAATTGGATTATCATCATAAAATAGGCAATGCAAAGAAACAAGTCCATTTCTTATTCACAGAACATCTATGTGTATTTTCCAAGTAAATGGTATCAAATGAGCCCAAAATAGTAAAATTCATATGTACCAAGGTTTTCCCCGACAAATAACAAGATAACAATCAAATTAAGCTTTTACTGTATATAAATGAGCATTCACTCTCAAAAGTTTCATAATACAGAGGGCATTCAAAAGCTGAGTAACTTATGTCTTATATTTCAATGAAGTCAAGTGATAAGATGACAAAGGGGAAGGTAAGATTCAGGTAAGCAAAAGGGAATTGTTTTGTAGAATGTATTTAATGATGGATGACTTCAGAGTGTTCACAGAATCCTATATTGTTGGCTCACAATTAAAAATTCATTAGGTCTTGCAAGGCCTGGGTAACATTTTGTAAATAGAAGCAGCATGTGAAAAATTTGAATGAATGCAAGGGCTTAATAGAATAATCATGGCTTGAACTAGTGCTCCACAAAACAACAATACATAAATATGTATGCATAAAGGACTAAATCGTGCTCACTCTACTTACACTAGCAGCCCCATTAACTTTGGTTATTCTATAATCAACCAAACTACTCACAGTAATAAAACAAGCAACACCCTAATAACTTTGGTGGCCATTCCACCACCCCTATTTCTACTGGTAATAACTTGTTATGTAAGTATAACACATAAAATGCATGAGACCACATCAATAATTTCCCACCGAAGGAATCTTTTTTCTCAATAGAGGTTTGTTCCTGTTCCCACTCACGTTAATTCCAATTCAATTCAGTGAGGGAAGGTTTAAGTCAATGTTAGTTTAATGTTTACTTAAGATAATGAAATACTTTTATGAAACTGTTTCCATTGGAGATTATTAGACTTCTGTCATTGATTTCAATAGATCCAGGATTTTACCCTATGGGTTACATAAAAATCCATCATTTAAACTTACTTTTTTGTCAACTCCTGCTAATTTATTAATCAATGATACTCATATTCCAAAAGCTCTAAAGGAAGTGAAAAAGCATGCATTGCCCTAGATAAAGTGAAGAATAGACTTTTAAAGAAAGCCAGCATCTAAAAACATTTTTGCCTGAAGTCAGAAGTCACCGATATTTTACCATCACTGGCACAACACAACTCTCACTTCCTCTGCTCCAAGTAACAGAGTAGCAAATGAATCTACCTATTAAAATAGTGGAACATGTAATCAGCACACCAATCAGTGCTTTCAAACACTGATTTGAAATACCTTGGAATGATCTCAAATTACTTGAATAATTGTGAAAGACCCTGCTTGACTTTGAACCCAAAAGGAAGCGTTCATACACTTGATGCTAACATCTACCAGGTTTAAGGAAACAGTAGCACCTCCTTTTTTAATCCATACACATTATATGTTTGTTTTTCCCATCCAGCAGCAGCTATGGTGGACATCAAGAACCTAGGAACAGCTAGCTTAACCTAGATGTAGGAGATGAATAGTGTGAACTGTAAGGGAGCTAGGGAATGAACCTGAGCTCAACATTTGGTGTAGATGTACTGGCTGCCAGATACCGCTGTTGTAGTTGGCCTGTTTGGCTGCAATGACTCCTCAAGCCTGCCATCATCTCCTCCTTCTTCACTAAATTAAGGTTTTGACTTTTTCCCCTGGTAATAGCATATATTTAAATAGTCAGGAACATTTTGTTTCAACATACCTCCTATTTCTTTAGGATCAAAGCTTTGGCTTTCTCCCTTCCCTGTTAATTTGCCACCTCTACACAAATGCATAATAGAGAGCGTAACATGCTGTTATGTTATAGGATGTTTGAAAGTTTTCCTTACAGGATAGGTTAAAAAGAAGTGGCTGTATGTTGTTCAAATCCTTTAGTCCTTCCACTAACTTGATGGGACTATTTTTCAAATTTGAAGAGCTCAATCAGGATTCACCTTTAAGAGAGTGAAATGGTTTCAAGAGTTAGAAAAACATCTCTCAAATCTGTATGTGGTTCAAACAAGAGAATCCCTCTCTACATGACCTTCTCATTTGAATTATGCAAATTTGTTATTCTGATCTCAGCCCACCTGTCAAAAATACTAAAGGGGAAATAAAACACCCAGAAAACATGGAGAGGAATGAGAGATGCATTGTCAGAGAAAGTTATTAGTATCTTGTAATACCATGGCAAATGCTTTGTTACAGGAAACAGTTGAGAAATAACATGTAATATTTCATACTAGAAAAGGACATACAACTAGATGAAAATAAATACAAATAGAACTCTTGAAAGATAAATTGTGTTGTTACAACTGATATAGATGCTACCGTACCTTAACGTTTTCTCAGAAGCAATTCAAATACTTATTTTCATCCATCTTCCTATCTTTTTCAACTCTACACACTTTTAATTTATTGCCTTTTGCATAAATGCCCTTTTTACTCCTCTATACACTACTTTGAACTCTACTTTTTCATTAAGCAAGTCTTCCTTTCACACATTTTTTTTCTATATCCAAGCTGCAGCTAGACATCTCACAGTGCCTGCAAACGTAATTGACCCTAATCATTACATGACAATAATCGCTTTAATGAGTCCTCACCTAGTCAAGCTAGTGACATAGTGCCAGCTCTTTAGTTACCAAACAAGAAACTCTGAATCAGGACTTCAGTTATACACATTTTTGATCACCGTGTTTTTTCAAGGAGGTTATCAGTTAGATCTCCAGTGAATGCACTGACGGTCTGGGCGGAAGACATTGCTAGCCACTGCTCCGAGTCCAGCTGACACTAATTTCTGCAGAAGGCAAGAATCCCAATCTTTCAGCCTTAACAAAAGAGAGGTAGATAGTTTCAAGTTAAAGGCAAAGGCCACAGATCATACAGCACTGATGCTTTTGCAGTTGATGTATTGCACTGCACTTATGCCAGTAATCAACTTTGCCACATATTTTCTTTCCAGTCTCGGTTAAGTCATCTGTTCTTCTTGCAAATCAGTGCCACACTGGCACAGTGGGGAGGACAGTGCGTTCTCCTGCTTGTCATTTGTCTGACTTGTAAAATTAGTTTCAGTCTTTCATGAGGAAGCACACAGAGCAGCTTTGTCAAACAAGCAGAACCCCGCTGGTGTTGAGACCTTTCCCACAACTGCAAGGCTCCAGCTGCACAAGTTACACCTGCCTCAGCAGTCGCAGGGGAACCCACCCACACATGCTCTTTAAGTGATACGATCATGTAAATAGTAACAATAAAGGGAATGCTGAACCTGAGAATGAACAAATGTCCTCAATAAACCAGTGGAAAGAGTTCATTAAATCTATTAATTTATGCTAGGATTTTAAACACTTCTTAACCTGTCTTGACATACCACTATTTAGAAGCAAAATCATGATGACACATATTAAACATTTGTTAACATTTAACTTAAAACCTTGCTGTTTGGGGATATTTGATTTACTATTTGAAGTTTTTAATTCAGAGTCAAACCAGGAAACTAAATATTTTAGCAATTCATATGGTGTTTTCCAAAGTTGAGATGGATTTTTTCATTTATCTATTAATTTATGTCTCACATTTGAAATGTGGGACAGAGAAACCAAAACACCACCTGTGGTTCTATTTTATTCTTAACACATCGTTCACTCATCATTTTAAATACTGCATCAAAGGGAGCCTCTTAAGGTGATCATGTTCATTGTCATTCCAGAAAAATAATATAGTATTATCTCCTAGTGATGTGATTCACATCTATAATAAAGCTAAACCCTACTTTCTTCTTCCCTCCCAGAGTCTTCCCTCCCTGGAAGATGACTAGAGAAAGGAAGTCATGTCTGACCTCTATACCCTCAGTTTTATCCAAGATATGTTGTTTTAATTAAAAGTAGCATATACCTTATTCAGACTATGCACCCCATTGTTCATACTTGAAGGAATACTAGGAAGAAGTAGAGTGATTAATATTCCATATATGAAAAGGAAGAAATAATCAACACTGTCTGAAGGCTTGGAACATACATTCATGTTATGCAATGTTACAGCCATTATTCAGATAATTACTCTGTCCTCTGGGAATGGTAAGAAAATGTTTGACAGTAAAGTTAAAACATATACCTTCATGTCCTCCATGTAGCAAAAAACTACATTTACACATAAGCTAAATCCAAAGGACCTACTGCAGCTTCATACCTTTTAGTTCTTTAACATGTAGAGAGTTACATTTTACAAAAATGAAAGAAACTTAGGTCAACTTTAAAATACTGGTTTTGATAAATGAATGCATTAGTCATAACAGGTAACAACTGAGAATTTTATCTACCCTTAAGTTTCAAAACTTTCCCCAACAGCTTTGATGAGCAGAACAACCTAACATCAAGTCATTGTAATACCTCTTCAGTAATCAATTCATTCCCTGGGACAGGCTGAGAAAGCCAATGTCTCAATGGCCATGTCTCAGCCTTATTAGAGGATGACAAGGGTGCTGATTTGTTTGTAAGGTAGCTAGAGTATCCTTACTTATGCTTCCAGTGGTAAGGATTTCTTTTTTGCATCTTTCTGTAAAAATATACATAAACTACTTTTGCCTCTTAGTTCTAATTTCTTAGCTTTCCACCTGAACTATCACTCCAAGCTCGCAGTATCTGTCCTGGACTATATCCAATACCTCTTACAAAGACTTTTTGAGGACTTACAAAGGTCTGGAGTATATTCCCCTACTTCAGTATTTCTTTGAATTAAAGAAAAGTCTCTCACAAAATACAAGAACTACAAGGTTCTGTTACAGAAACCAAAGGCATTTCACTTAAAAAGGGCTCTCCCCATTTCATATCTTATGTCTTATCATTCACTATCTACCGGTGTTATTATGAAGCACTGCATAGATAAAAGTATGCATTTCTTTTCTCATACCAGTCTTACAACATCAGTAAACCAGTATGAAATACAATAAGTCCCAGCCATATAATGAGGTGGAAAGCCTTTTTTAATATAGACTTCCATCATCTAACCCACCATCCTTTACCTTGGTTTCTTCCCTCCCTGCTTGACAACTCAGTATTGATACTGTCAGTATTTATAAAACTTCTGTATAATCTTGGAAAATGGAAATTAGGATGTAACAAACTGCAGGTCACATAACCTTTAATTAATATTTTTCCAGGCATATCAGCCACGGCATGGATATATGCACACTATTTGTCAATATAGTTGGTGTATTCAGTAAGTATTTTAATGCATCTGCTACAAGAAAGTAACAACAAATTCTGAAATATACCATGGATATAAGCACCCAGACCATAGGCTTCATCTGGTGTATGTGGAGACAGCACAGATTGTTAGCATGTGGTTTTGTGAGTATCCGTGCTTTACACCTATTTTTCTGCTCTCAGTAGATTCCTGACAGCGATAGTAACTACTTTGGACATTGCAGCGCTATGTTAAGTCTCTGTATTGTTCATCAAATATTTGTCAAGAATGTCCTTTCTCAGCTGTTGGATATTAAAAGGTTATTTAGTGTGAGATTCATCTCATTTAACTTTTGCTGTGTTATATAGGCTGCTGTGGTAATCAATTAAGAGAGAGAGGTACCTCCAAACAGTGATTTTACCCCACTTATCTTAGATCTTTTTCTAAGGATACAATTAATTTCCTCTGTGGAGGCTTTCAACATGGGTGACAGGAATCCCACTTACACTTTCCAAAAAGAGGATGCTTTTGAGCGTCACTTTTTTTTCTCCTTTGTTTTGTTTTTATATCAATGGAAAAAAATTACCTGTGAAGAAATTAAGACTAAATGTTTTTCTACAGTTTCTCTAAACTTTTGGTAGTATAATTACATACTTGCTACAGACTGTAAGATATATTCTGAAAAAGGATTCAACCAGGCTAGTCTAACAACAGTGACATTTCAAACAGATTTGATGAAGAGCACCTTGATGATAGGCATCACAAGTTCAAGGTCTCTTAAAATATATATATATAAATAGGAGACGTGGTCCAGGAAGTAGCGATCGCTGCTTGGGTATCGCTYAGCTGGTGGTGAGCAATTGCATTGTGCATCACTCATTTTGTATATTCTATCATTATTATTGTTATTATTATCATTATTTTCCCTTCCTTTTCTGTTTTATTAAACTGTCTTTATCTCAATCCACGAATTTTACTTCCYYCCGATTCTCTCCCCCATCCCACTGAGGGGAGGGGGGAATGAGCAAGCGGCTGTGTGGTGTTTGGCTGCCTGCCATGTTAAACCACAACACTAATTCAAATCTACAGACTTACCTACAAGATTTCCCATATATCCAGACAGTCACTGCTCATTCTTTTTCTAACTGTGCATATTATTTTCCTGTCTCAATGAGACTATAAAAGCATTATGATATGACTACATGCAACTAAAATAATACACTGCTAAGGTCATAGATATTCAAATAAACACTAATCCTACTTATTTTCTATATAGTATTTGCTGGTGCAGTCATTTCTCATGGTCTGGGCATTTCTTTAATGGCTCTCAGCTTTTCATCATCCAATAGCAATCCCTCAGAGACTAGAATCCTGCCTTGACACACTTTACTAGTGTTTCAGCTTTCTCAAGGCTGCAACTAGAAAGCTGGGTATATAGTTGGACAATATGAACTGTAATAAAGGTACCAAATTGACTAAGGGAAATCAGAGAAAAAGAGCAGGCAAGCTTTAGAGGAAACCAGTCTTTTTCCTATCAGATGAGGGGAATGAAAAATCACCCTTTCTTGAAACCGCGCCCTACCACCAACAGCACATCTTGCAGCTTTCTAGAGGATACTGATGCTCAGGACAGCTGCCAATATGTGCAAATCTTCAGCCCTCCAGAACCAAGATGTCATTTTAGCCCTTAGACCTATTCTGAACCTCAATAGGGGGAGACCTTTGATCCTGTCCCATGTGTGGCTGAATTTAGCCATTAGGTTAAAATTAACTAAGGCGGAACGTGTACAAAAATACATATATTTGTAACTTCATTATGAAACAAGACCAAGAAAAGCTTTCCACAGTTAGAAAGGTATAATGTTTTTTTCCTCTCCCTCAGTTAGAATTTCTTGAGATTCTCACATCTGGGTTTTTACATCCTTTTTCCCAATGTGACAGCAGATGATATCATACTTCTAATACAAAACGTCTCTGTTTTACATTTTTCAAGTTTCCTGACATGTCAGGGTCTGATCATACAAGATGCTGAATGTAGCTGGTCCAACCCTGTGTTACACTAGAAACTATTTGAAAAGTGTGAGAAAGGAAATTTTGTGAAGTTTATGGTTTCAATGTTATAAACAGTGACAATGTATACAGAACATACAAAAGAGTCCAATGTACACTCTTTAATTTTTCTTTCATTCCTTTCATTAAGGAAGTGCTAAGTGTCCTGATGAAGGAAAATATCAGTCTAAAGTCTCCTAAGCACAAGTATTAAAGCTACAGCTTTTGCTGTTTGTGTTTACGCTGCCTCTAGGTTTATTTGGAGTAGCAGCAGCTGGTTCAGCTGTGAGGGGAATGAAAGTCTTTTCTGATACGGCCGTTACATCTACACCTGAGTCTGCTTTAAAATTGACAGTCTTCCCACAAACATTCAGTTCCACTCTTCAGGCTGGCTCTGTATCATTTCTTGTGACTGAACCCACAAAGAAAGTAAAGGAAAAAAATGAAAAAGCACACTTGACCCAGGTGCTTGCTTTCCATGCTGCCTTTGTGTGACATAAATCAACATTTTTGTATGTCGGTGACATTTGGCTGTTGTAGCTGAGTAATTACCTTCAACCATTGGTGTCTCCACCTCAGCTATACTCTAGGGAAAAGGCCTGAATTTGGCCTGAAATATCCCACGTAACCCATTCAGGTCCACTGTAAAAGCAGTTGGTAAGGGGAGACCTCGTGCAGTTGCAATTCTATATCACAGGATACATCCCAGGAGTCAGAGCTCCACTTTTACAAAAGACAGGTCAAGCTATTCTACCATTTTTATGGCCATCTCAGAATCCTTCATACATCTTCTTCTTGTCTCTGACTGACTGTAAGGCAGAAGTTAATTATAACTTGTAAGTTATATACATTAATATCACTCTTAAAGAAGAGCCTCAGTAGTGAATTGTTAACATCTTGAACCTTCATATTGAAACCTAACAATAGAATGTGCTTTTTTCCTTGAGACTCAATAGGATAGTTTAAGAATCCTATAATTAAGGATAAATCCATTAATTTAATTACGAAATTATATTCTACCAGTTTCAAATTGTTTATTATGTCATAATCCACTACCCTCCCATTTCACCACTGATTTTACGATACTAAAGGAGTGCAATCACAGCCTTACAATACAGAAAGTAAAGAAAGGATGAAACTTGGAAATAAACATAAACCGCATCTCAGAAGATTTTATTATACTATTTAGGTGAGTTCTAAGTTGCACCTTTACGTTTGAACTACTTGTTTCCATATAAATTGCTTTTAGCTACAATAATACAGAGAGGGAAAATAGGAGATATCTAGGCTTAGGTAGCTTAAGTGTTGTATTTGTGGTAACCATCTACATACAGAAAAATTGAATGGAGGAGAAAGAATACTTAAAGGCTTTTGTCTGTTTGGCAAGTTACGGATATCTTTTATTCACTTGGTCATTTTTTGGTTTCTTTTTTTTGTTTGCTGTTTGGGTGAAAGGAAGTATCTTCAGTAATCCTAACATATGCTCTTTGTACCCTGAGACAGAGAGCATCTGATAAAATATACTTGAAAGACCTCACCATTTGCAATGACCTGGCTATACTTAGCAGCTTTTTCCTACAGTACTGATAATGTTATACACAAAAAGAGGATCTATGCACAATACAGTGATTTGCCTACTCTTACGGAGCCTTAACTTTCTGTTTTGCTGTCCCAAATTGTCTGTTGAATAGAAACGATGCTGACAATGAACACTGCAAAATGACAACTCCTGGAAATTTAGAGTTCCCATGAAGAGCAGCTCCACTTCAAGAGAAGATTTCTTTTTATCTGACAAAGAAATTTGTTTTCAAATATGTGTCTTTTAGATATCTGGGGAATCCAGTGGACAACATGACAGACTGTTCCGATTTCTGAAGTCTTACACAGGAAGCCCCCTAGGAAAGGGCTACTCTCCCTCTCTAGTGGTGAAGGGAAGAGGCTGCACTGCTACACTGCCAACGTGCTCAGGACACAGGCATCATGAGTAAGGAGGAGGCCCCTCACACCTCATTTACAAACTGAGACTCAGAAGTTTTCAGCATCATTTCTTGCACATTCTTTTTCGATATTGAGTGAATTAAAAGATGTTACTTGCTGTAGAAAGGGTTAGATTATAGAACTTAAATGATTTACTTATCCTTTATAGGATTCACATGTGATAAAAGGAACATCCAAAATTCTCCAGGGGGTGGGAGGGTTGTAACTCAAAGTTCTCCACTCAAAGCAAGCGAGAGTGTAGTTTACAAAATCTCTGATATTTTTAAGTTAATGGGAAGGCTGAGAGGGTACGAATTTTTTTGTTTGTGTCTACAGATTGTAAATAGATAAAAATCAATCTATCTCCTCCTATTTATTTAGATGTTCACGGGGTCCTCACAAACAGTTTGAGAGCTACAAAAATCATGAATGGATTTTATCCTTGCACTCTTCAACCAGCACAGGAAGTATTCACCTTTTACTGAGTCATAAACGGAATGGTTTTTCAAATCAGGAATTAACCTATACTTGAGAGCTCTTATCCGATAAGTCACTTTTCCCATCCTTGCCTAGTTCACAGAATATTAATCTGTACTGGTGTAGCGATGTAACACAAAGTCATCCCAATGCATCATCCACCTATGGTCAATTTTACAGAAGCACTGGGTTCCTTTTAAGACAGTATCATATTATGCACAGATGTATTAAGTTTATTAAATGCTCTCTGACTCATGGTATAAACTGGGCAGAGTACAGAAAGAGGATTAAACATGGAAGTAATAGTCTTATAGGTTTTTGGCTACTCCTCAAAGGGCAGGTATTCAGGAGTATGAGGGACTGTCCACTGGGAAGCACAGAAACATAAACACCACTTTCAGACAAAAAAGAAAGAAGCATATTTCCTAGACATGTTACTTCCTCCAAGAGGCAAAGATTTGATCATTTGAATGTGAAAGACAACAGGTTTTCATGTTTGAAATAGCAACAATTGTGATGTTTGTTAGCAGCTTTTCTTGTTTCTTGATTGTTATCATGAGCTAGGTTTATTAGTGTCCGGTCTTGTAATTTGAGATTGCTTCTCTTGCAATTGTCATATTGATTTTCATTATCAAAATAATTTTTTTTTTTTTTTTATGGTTTCTAACTCTTTGCACTAGCTGGCAAAAATCATGACACATTAATTAAATCTTTATGTTAATGGGCTTAGAAGCAGTTCCCACCTCAATAAATCAGGACCTTCCAAATCTGCACAGTTTATTCAACTTGCAATCAATGTTAATTTCCTTTTGGTTCAGCAACTTCATTTACTTCTGTATTGAAAGTCCAATTATTTCTGATTACAATTTTAACGTATTAAAATTAATGTGTTATACTATCTATATTGTAATTCATTGTAATTTAAGTTTTATTACACTGTAATGTTTGAACTTATTTTGAAGCTAATCTCACAGAATAAATACTAGTGTTATCCCAAATTTTACCTTCTGATTTTCACACAATTCAGCTGCAGTTTAGCTATGGTCTCTATCTGGGCTGTTAACACCATGAAGTTTATTTTTGGTCATATGACATGTGACGAAAGAAAATTAGACATGCAAAGTTATGGTTGCTTCTGCAATTATAAAAGTTTGTCTGTCAGAGTTTGTGGGCTTTTGTAAAATTAACATAGTCATATGTTCTCCATTTAATGAGCTGTTTCTCTGATTTTTCAGATCCCTTACAAAACTCTGAGGCTTTTAAGATGTTTCATCACTTGCCTCTCTTTCTTTACATTCCTGCTTTATTAACAATTCTTCTGGTAGTCTTCCATGACATCTTGTCCTTCAGTTAACATCACTCTGAAGTAATGMGTAAGGAATTTCTAGTATTTCCTCTTAAGGCAGATTATATAATGAGGACAATTTTTTGAGGAAGATTGTTTAATATGGGAACCTATTAAAACTGCTGTGGAAAGGAGTTTCTATTAAGTTTTTTGAAACCTGTTAGGATTTTCCTCCAAATTTGCATGCATTTGCCATGATTCTGCATTCATTTTAATCTTTTATAGTAAATGATGACTAATTGTAAATTCCCAGTCTTGCAGCTGATTGCCTTACTTATGCCTTATTCCCTCCTTTGTGAATTGTTACCTTTGTGACTTCTTTTATGGACAGAATCCATTTTTGGCCTTGCCTGTCAAAGTACTGCAATCATCTTCCTCTAATTAGCAAATTAGACATTAGTATATGYATCAGGATAAGTAGCTGAAAAAATGAGGAGAGATTTGAAGCACTCCTATGGTAAATGATTAAGAGTTTTATGCAATAGTGTAAATCATTGGAGGCTTCTTTGACTAAATCTGACAATTTCTTTAAATCGCTTGAGGGACCATTTGAGACATATTGGCACTTCATTAGGCAAATAGACTAGAGTTCCTGGATGTATTGTATAGCACTTCATTAGATCAATCAGTTTAGCTAATTCACCTACATTATGTTAATATGGCCATGAAAGAGTAAGGCAGTGGTAGTATTTGCTACCTACTAACTGCAAAACCAGTTAGAAAAAATTGTGTTCAGATTATTCTTGCACTTGCTTTGATAAAGTGTTGAAGGAAGATCCCTTTCACTTTCACTCTTATCTCTACACATTTATGAATCAGCCATAATCCTCTAAGGAATCCTGGCTCTAATGAGGTGAATATTTCCCCACTGATTTCAGTAGCACCAAAATTTCTGAGGTTTGCATTTCTGGATATAATCCACCAATCACTTAAGCAAAAGTACTGGGTAACTTCAAGCACAAGTTGATTTTTGCACAGTATGTCAGTTCACCATCCAGAAACAAATGATGGAGGTACCAAATCAGGCTACTGCAAAACACTCGCAAAAACTGGTCTACAGCACAGATTGGCTAAGGATTAACTGTTCACTATGCCTCCAATGAGAAGCTAAGAGTCAAAAGAGGAAAAGCTAAGAATCAAAAGAAGTTAGTAGAAGCCAGATTAAAATCCAAAGATCAGTAAGTAAATTCTGGGTTAATTTTTTTTTTTCCTGTGTAAAGTGTTCCAGAGCTGCAAAACTTTTTTTTTTTTTTYCCCCCCAATGTATATTGTGGCTACTAAAGTTTGTATGGCTTCAAGGGCTGAAGAAACTCTTGGAAGAAAAAGACACTGAGATTTGTTAAATACATAGAAGCATATCTGGCTTAGAAACACTTTTCTGACATAAAAAATAAATGAATTTGGAAAAAATACAGGAAGAAGTCCCATATCTGACTGTCTAGTTATTACTCTTGCCTTGGCGTTTGCTTAGGAACATTCTTGGAGGCAGGATACTGGGCTAGGTGGTCTTTTAGACTGATCCAGTATAAGATTTCTTGGGTAGTCAGTTCATATAGTAAAGTGTGATATTTTTATGGAAATAACCTGTCTCAATATCTCTGGGAGGTGGTTTTGGCAGGGAATATTTTTTTCAGCTAACAAAGCTTTTTCTTAGTAGCAGTACAACAGTCCATCTAACAAGCAGCAGATTAAAAACAAAAMCCACAATATTACAGATATATGAATGTTTACTTGGTGTTCTTAGAATGGGTCACAGGAAAAACCAAGTCATTCAGACAATTTTTATATAGGTTGAGCTTTTCGGAGAGGCACTTGAGGGCTAAGCTTTAGAATAATAACTCTCTGAATGATAGTTTTTCATTCATAATCATCTTCAATCATTCCTCTTTCCTTCTTTCTTGCTCTTAGTATAGCATGTAAAGGTATTTCTCTTTATGACAAATGCAGAACAAAGCTGGTACACAAAGTATGTAAGTTATACTTGAGCTCTTATGGACATTAAAACCTGTATCCCTCAGCCCTCAAGGAAGAAAAAGCATCAGGCTAGTAGCTATCTTCCTCCTTCTTTATATATCCTCTATTACTTCTTAAATAAAGAAAACCAGTTTATGACTTGATTAAAATGCAGAGATTTTGATTATTTCTTATTTAAAAATAACAATTTAGTGTATGAAAAACATTTCTTCTTTTTTTTTTTTTTCCCCTCACACAGTTCAGTCTCACAATGGAAATGCAAGTATTGAGAACAAGTTACAAGCAATCATTGTTCCTGGAACTTAAAGTATAATGCAAAACATAACATTAAAAAAAAAATCAGCCTGAATTGTGAGACTATGTTCCCAATTCTAGACAGAGATTGCTCTGCACAGCCTCGAGACACTCAGCAGTCTGGGTTTCAGCATTAGGTATTCAATTGCTAAAAAAAAAAAAAAAAAGCAAACAAAATTATTCAAGTAAACTTGCTGGTTATTTGAGTAGAGGCTTAGTGAAGGCTAGCATTGTTAGTTTAATGGTTAAAATTACGCAGCTCAGGCAAATACGTTGAAGTCTGGCCTTAGTGAAATCAACCCCTTCTGACAAAACCTCCATTACAGTCATTGCAGTTAATAGCCATATAAAAATGGGATTTATAAAAAGTAAATCCTACATAGCCATCTACAGAAGTTAAGTTAACAATTGTTACTTAGCACAACAATTGATATTTTCCAAGTAGAGAAATAAAACATTTTCTTTCCTTTCTTCTAAATACACTTATATAATGAACATTCAATAGCTAGTTTTAACTCTTGCCTGCAAGTAAAACATTTAGCGCCAGATATATTCCAAAACAGATGCAAATTAAGGGTTTATAGAGAACAATACTCAGCCCCTCTCTTGCATAGTCGTAGAAAAAACTGCCAGGAGCACACAGTAGAGATAAGAATCCCATCCATGTTTTCAGGTCAGTTTTTTGGCTAAATGCTAATTTGCAAAACCTGTTGTGTTTCAAATACAAATAAAAGAAGAAACCAGCTGATTTCTTTGTGGCCAAACACAGAGGACACTGCTATTTAACCTGAGTAAATTCTACCTATATAACCACCAGGTGCAGAATCAAGGTCAGCTTTTTAAAAGCAACAGCCATTTACATTTTTTACTGTGGTGCATGCTTAAAATTTTGAGTCCATGCTTTCAGAACCGCCCTACCGCATGCAGACAGATGAAGCATTTCCAGTGCAGCCTCCCCTTCCCAAAGCTGTCAGCAGACAGGTGGAAAAGGTACAGACAGACCTGTCTCTCTCTTCCTCCTCTGAGATCATTTACAGAGCAACAGTATGGAGAAATCCCTGCACGCAAACTGCAAAAGACTACAGCTGTGCCTTTTCTCTGTAAGATCAGGTATATTCTGGTCTGATGGTAGAGGCAAAGAAACGAGGCTTGGAGATTTTGATTCATCCAGAATCTGGTCTGACCACACGCCCAGGGCAGCAGGGTGACATTAGGAGCAGTCACTCTCACACCTGATTTTAACATCCCCCTTGAGCTGTAAACCCTTCGTTAGAGTAGGTAAATGCTGTCCTAGGGATACGTCACTGTTACAGGAAGTAACAACAGCCACATAATTTTCTTCTTTTTACATAGCATTCCCAACACCCCTCAGGCAGCATTAAATCCATTAAAGATTAACCATACTGCAGATTAAGCCTGACAAGATAAAAATCACATAAATAATAAATGCTGAAGTAGCATGCTATGCCAAAACCTATTTCATCAAATACCATGATGAAAACCTCTTACTACTTTTGTCTCAATATTACTGATTTTGTAAGGGGACAATAAGCTGCATCTTCCACGCTTCTAAACCTCAGGGACAAAGCATTACAGACAAAACGTCTCTGTCAGCCATCAGTTCCTGCTTTCCAGGAACCAAGACCCACTTCCACATTGGCTTGTAAGAGCCACTCTGGATTTCATCATTCAACAGAAATCAGGGATCGGGAGCCCTGGCTGTGAGCACTGCCAGCAAGGGATGATGGCCCTGGGCAGGGTCCGGTGGGGCGGCTGGGAGCAGCAAGGAAGGAACAGGATGGGGTGAGAAAGCTGAGAGAAAGAGTCCCCAGTGCACCAAGCCAGAGGGGCAACACTCTGGCCTAACAGCAAGGAAGGGGCAGGTATCAGTACGTTTTCCTGTAAAGAGTTTTAAGGGTATTTTTAATTAAGTTTTTCTGTATTGATTTAGACTATATTTTACCTTTTTTTTTTCATAACTGCTAACATACTATATTACTTAAGATATTTTTTATCCTTTTTTTAGTCATTGCAGGATTATTGTCTCTCTATTTCCACAGAGATTAAACATGGGAAGTGGTAAATGAAAATTTCTTTAGTTTGTCAGCATGTCTCTCTTGGGGAGAGGAAGTCTTCTGACAGTCTGATATTAATTTCTCTTACTTTTAACAATTAGTTCCTATTATTTCATTAAGTACATTACCTATATTGCTGCTGCCTACTTATGCACAAAGTCATAGATCTATACATTGTACGTAAAAATTTTTTTCAGACTGTTGGTTTATTGCATTTTGCCATAAAGCAAAGTTCATTATTTATACTTTGCTCAAAACACTTTTTTCACATATCTAGTTAGATGATCAAGTTTAAAGAAGATTTAGTAATTCAGCAATTTTGTAAAAAATAGCTGATCTCATCTCCTCGTCTGTTATTAATGGGCTACCTTCCCTCTAAAAATCCTTTTTCTTCTGAATACTGATAAACTGAACAGGAGTTAAAACAGGGATTTCAGCAGCTATGATACAGGGGACTGGGAGTTGGAAGACCTGACTTTAACTCTGGCTTTACATTTTAAATGCTGACTTTCTGTTGAGTGATCTCACCTTTGTCTACCTCTGTTTTCCCTCCAACTCTCTTTCTGTCTTCTCTATTTATACTATAACATATTTTCTGCTTTTGGTATTTATAGAATACATATCTCAAAGCAAAGGCCCCTGTATCAATAATAAATACTACCACTACTAACAATCACTAATTGAATTCCGCAAAAAGACTGCCTAACCTAGAAATTCTGAACCAATTTCTACTCCTCCCTTTTCTTCATCTTTCATGAATCTCTTCTGCACAAACACCTTAAAACGCTTTTTCCTTGGTGTTCAAGAAAGGAGTTTTAATTGAAAACTATCCCCTTTGCCTGTGTATGAATTATCACAGAGCTACAAGACTATAAAAAGGGGTGAATCAGGAGAGGGGGGAAGACAAGGGGATCAATAAAACTGCACTGATTACACATCCCAGTAACACTTCCTGAAAATCAGTAACTCAATCCGTAGATATTTTGTTTTCTCTTTCAGTCTGTAAAAGTCTAATTTAGGTGTCTGCAGGTCATTGTAAGCCTAGTCTGGTCTTGTGCAAGATAACGAAGCTGCAGCCCAGCTTTGTATGGGTCAGTAAATATCTAGTGATGGTCTGTCCATGGTAGTAATAATTTAAAGTTGGCACTTAATAGAGGTAGAGGTATTCCACAGTGCTACTGTTTACACTTATGAGCAGTTTGTGGACAGTGATATTTTAATTACTTTTCCTCAAACAGTTCCCTTGCCAGATGACAGAAGCAAATTGTAAGCTGTATGGTCACTGTTACATCATTAGCAAATATTTGGCAGGATGAGTTAAGGAGGTTTTTTCCAAAAGTAAAGACTCTGGAGCCCCACGGAAGGCCCACATTGAACTCACTGCACTTTGGTCCAAGATACTTGCAAGTAAGCCAGAGAAACATGAAGTCTAAAGATTAAACTAATAAGAAATTACAATAAAGAAGATTCAGGATTAACAAAAATATTTCTTATTACATAGAAGGCCAATTAATAATATACTTTCTCCATGACTCACAAAAATTAAACAAACACATAAGTATAATGTACATTTAAAGATATTACAAAATGTTCAAGAACATATTGAATATGGTGGTGACAGGGTTGTAGTATGGTTACTAAGATTTCATTTTTCCTGAATGTTAGTCCACGTATGCCATGAAAAGTATCCTTCTTGCATCTGTGCTTCTACAGATCTCCAGTAAAATGAGTGTTTAGTTGTATGTGCATTTGTTGGGTCACAAGATGTTCACACCGTCACCATCTTCTTTTCTTTTTTGAAGAGAGAGAAATCCTGCCATATGCGGATTTGAGGTTATCTCTTTTTAACAACAATGAAATATGTTTAAGGCATTTTGACACACTAAGGATTCTGGATGTAGGACCTGTGAAGAATTCAACCCTCATTACTTACAGATCCTGCATCCAGAATTCAGCCTATAGAGTCTTAGCGCACTTAATAAGACTAAAAGAAACCTATTATGTTCAAAATAGAAATTTATCAGGATTTTCAAATCCTGTGATAAACATTCTGCAGGATGTGGTTAAAGAAATGCTACATCCAATTGAGAGAGAGAGAGAAATAGGTGAGGTGAAAAAATTTGTCATAGACCCCACGTTAGACGCAGTCACCCAGTTCTAAAGCCTGGTATGCTGTTTGTAGGCAAAAGAAGTAACATTATTCTTCAAGCAATCATCTAGCTCATTTTCTTTGGCAATTAATGATTCCACTATAAAATCTCAGCCAGAAATACTATAAAAAACAGTCTAAAAGATATAGTTAGGTTCCACTTAACAATGTAGTATTTGTAAGAAACACAATTAGGTAACATCAGCCATAGGAAATAGAGTTCATCACCCTCTCATCATCATTAGAGTATCCACAACAGAGACAAATGGTCACAGAATCTCAGAAATGTTTCAGGATAGAAGCACCAGAGAAAGTGCATATGTATGGAGGAAGCACATGGAAAAATACAGGGGGGTGAACAATAGGTTCATTAAAAAAGACACAAAGATGTTAGAAAGGGCAGGAGTCACTGGGAAAGAGCTTATAAAAATTTATTTAGCTTTGAGGTTTGCTGTTTAACTTAGCCTTCTCAATGTTGATCGTCTACCAAAATCTACTATGCCATGCTGCTACCAACAATAACTTTCAGTTTAATTCTGTTGGAGATTCATTTATATGTAGATGTTCAGGATCAGATGCATAAACCCAATGAAAGAGAGTCACTAAACATCTGCCATGGCAATTTAACAGAGAGTCAGATCTGTTTAAGGTATAGCATTGTCCAACTGTCTGTTCTTTCCATCAGATAACATGTGATTTACCTTTTTTTCCAATAAAAGTAAAAACAGAAAGGGGTAAATACACCTCCTTCTCCTTCTTTTTACAATGATTACATAACAGTTTGCAAAGATAATAATAAAATATAAAAGATTCCCCAGCTGAAAAGAGAGCTGAGGGCAATACATTGTAAATAAACTCCTGTGTTATTGATTTGGAACTAGAAACACAACACTGAATCTTATACCAAGGGAGTGATTCATGTACTTAAACACAAGCATCAGGTGCCATTTTAAATGCCCAAGTGTATATAAGACAGTTGCAACACATAGCCTGGATTCCTGCTCTTCTACAGCAGCAGGTGGAGGTGTGGGATATCCTTGGGCATCTAAACAGCCACTAGATTTGTAATTTCAGGCACCATTATCATTTGTGAAGTGACTTGCCTATAAAAGTTGCTGTCTTGTATTAGTGGTAGCAGGATCATTCTCAATAACATATTGTCTGCATTCAGAGCTACACTGAAAAGATAGCTTTGGTCAAGCTTTTGTCTTATTTTAGCTTGTGTCACTTCAGGGAAGTATAGTTTTATTTGCATTTTCACATCCTGCATCCACCAATACAGTATGGCTGTAGAAATACCATTTTTAAATGAAGAAGAGAAGTTAGATCACCCATACAAATAAATACAATAGCTTTAACTAGCTCCACTAACAATGCTGAAAATTCCAAGCTTTCTATGAATAAACTGATTAAGTGGGTGCCAGAAAATATACCTCCTATAGTTGAAAGAATATGACTTTGATCATTTGTTTGAATTATTTGACATCAGCTTTTTCTTTTTTTTTTTTTTTCTCCCCAAACTCTACAACATATGTCACAGCAGGGATGGATACAATAGAAAGTGACAGTGTTGTCCAATTGCTGAGCCACTCACTGCTATGGAATCAGTCCCTCCAGCAAGCCATATGATGGGCAACACACCTGCAACAGGTCAGATAACACAGGCGATGCAACAGTGCAAGGCTCTGATGGGAGAGGGGTACACATTCCTTGACACCTGTCAAATGCAGCTCTTCTACTCTGGATGTCAGCTGTGCCTGGCACATGGAACAGAGGAGCAAGAGAGAAGCTGTTGCACATAACACATGTTGGTTTTCACAGCATTTCTATTGCTTCCCAACAACTGCACGCATAGTATCTACTCTACTGCATGTATGCAACCAGAAGAGTATCTTTTGTATATGCTGTAACGTTTAAAATTTCAGGAAGATCCCCCTGGAGCAAGTGCTGACCTGTGTAGTTCCTTACTGATTATATAGGTGAGCAAGTGGATATGCCTTCCCAGAGAAGAAGTCTTGCTCCTTCACTGTTATCCCCTTATTTTTATCAGGTGGAAAAAATGTTACTCTGTAATTGCAGTGCTTTCCTCCTCCTCTCCCATATATTAGCACAGGTCTTTATTATTATTGAACCACACAACTCTAGAACAAAATTATAGGATGTTGAAAAGTAAGATGCAGCTAACAAAGCCTAGAAAAAGCAAAACTGATCATCATGAGAACAGTCAAAATTAATTAACTTAGTGGAGCTCAGTAAGGAAGGATGGAATTCAGTTGTGAAAAAAAAACAGGGACTCCAACATTTTGTCCAGGAAACCAAGAATACACCTTGAATGATAAAGAAGGAAGTTACCACAATCCAGGGACAACATTACATGCCAAAACAGACACACTTATCCAGCTTCCATGTGCTTTTCTTTTTTTTTTTTTTTTTTTTTTATTTTTGGCTATAAAGCTCAGTAGTACGAGAGCCAACCCAAAGTAACCTATTTTATTATGCTATTTTTGAAAGAAGTTCTTTGGACAGCAACATTTGACAATCAAACTTGAGTTGACAGCCAAACTAGGGTTGCAAGTTTATTCAATTTTACCTTACAGTTAATTTTGTTCTTAAAATATATGTCCCACATAACCGTTGTTGAAGTTTAGCTTACTCTGAAAAAAATGAGAAAAAGCTAAATAAAACACATACCTATATCTTTTGACAAATGTCTTACAAATTATTTGCTTCCTTTTTATTTATAAATACATTCTTTCCTTTCTTTCAATCAAATAATAAAAAATCCTCTTATTTTAAGAGGACTGCTTATGAGAACACAGAAAAATAAAATAGCATCTGTGAAATACAAAACATGATAAAATATGGTGCCGGAGTTTCTGTCATACACTTACAGTCTCAGAGTCTCAAGCATCTTGAAATTCAGAGTTCAAAGCATTTCAAATGATAGTCAGCTTTTTAGAGACTCATGACTGTGCCCCACTTACAGCTCGACTTTGAATGTGGAAGTAGAGAACAGACAAATGTGGGCTATCTGTGCAACAGTGAATTTTACTTATTGTTGTTGTTGACCTCAGAAACTCCTATCCACCTACATTCATAAAATACATCAGCTCACTTGTGATCAAGCCTGTGAAGAACCTACGTCTGCCTATCCCCTTGTCCTAAGTATCTGGCCATACCTGTCTTCCGTACAGCCTCCTGAGAAAGTATCTCAGATACCAATGATGCATGCATGACAAGATTAGATGAGATGATAGAGAAGATTTTGTCATACTTCCCCCCTTTAAAGAAATATCGTTCTTTTCAAAATTAAATCATGTTTAATCTTTGGACGTGGGTAGAGTGATAGAATGAGATCAGGATTCAGAAATAGAGACAATGATACTAGATGGAGAGTTCGCATACAGAGTCTTGGAGGCAGCTGCCACTCAGAGGGAAAAAAGGAAAAGAGATCCATAATCAATACGTGGTTATTAACAAATCCCTGCACGCTGATGAAAGCCCATTATTAATTAATACACAGAGATTTTTGCAGTGTGACTTACGAGAAGTGGGGACCAAGTCTCAGTACTACTCATAACATCTTTCAGTACTCTTTCAGACAATCAGAATTCAGGGAGTTATAACACAGACAAACATATATATATTTTTTATATATATAGATACATAAAAATATATGTACTTTATAGGTGAGCAGGTGTACAGCAGCCCTGCCTCCTGGTAGGCTAAAGAGATTGGGGGATATGAAAAATGTTTTCTTTTTTTCAAAGAAGTATAGCTACTGTTCTTGTTCACCTAGATTTGCTTTATTTTGCCCCCAGAAAATACATGACTTCCTTGAATCAATGCACTTTAGTGCCTTGTGCAGGTTGTTACAGCAGAAATGACATCACGTATATTTTTAGGCAGGTTAAACAGACCCTTTACTGAAAGACACAAGGCTGCGGTACTCATTCAAAACCATCCAGCGATGAAGTGGCTTGGACTGTGCTGCTTTTTGTTTTCTTGAAGTTAGAAGTTCATGTTTATTTCCACGTCTATTTATTCTGAACATGCTTCATGTTTGCAAAGTAGACAATTCATTCCCTGACTCTTGCAGGGGAAATAATGGTTTATACTATTACCTCTACAAAGTCCTGGTAACCTTTTTAAAGCAATGCATACATTGCTGCTACTCTGGAAAATAAACCATATTTAAGAATTGTAATAGTCTTACTGAAATCCTTTTCTTGAAGCCACAAAGTTTGTGTTACTATCTGAACCTCATCCAGACCTTTGTTTTTGCTTTGGCCCACAAACACAACTCACTTTAAAGCCTGATGTACCGGGTGCGGGTGCCCAGGCTCTGGCAGGGGGTGCTTCAGGGCGGCCTCTGTGAGGAGCGGCCGGGGCTGCCCCGTGCCGGACACAGCCGGTTCCAGCCGGCTCCAACCGACCCACCGCAGGGCAGGGCTGAGCCCCGCAGCCAYGATGGCGGTGCCTGGGGGAAAACCTGGGTAAGGAAGGGCAAAATGCTGCCCGGCAGTGAGGGGTGAGGGCAAAGTGTGAGAAACAGCCCTGCCAGCACTGAGGGGAGAGGACGAGGGGGAGGTGGTGCTCCAGGCGACAGAGCAGGGGTTCCCCTGCAGCCCCTGGAGAAGACCATGGTGATGCAGGTTGTGCCCCTGCAGCCCATGGAGGACCACAATGGAGCAGGTGGATGTGCCCTGAAGGAAGCTGCAGCCCATGGAGAGCCCACGCAGGAGCAGGTCTACGCTGAAGGACTGCAGCCCGTGGGAATTAAATTAATTTTCCACAAGCTGTGTCTGTTTTGCCCATGGTGACAATTGGTAAGTGATCTCCCCATCTCTACCTTGACCCTTGAGCTTTTTCATCTTATTTTCTCTCCCCATCCCATTGAGGAGGGGGAGTGATAGCAGCCAGGTGGGTGTCTGGCAGATGGCCACAGCCAACTCACCTCAATTGCTTTTTAAAAT
This sequence comes from Phoebastria nigripes, assembly GCA_035582835.1. Classification (NCBI taxonomy): domain Eukaryota; kingdom Metazoa; phylum Chordata; class Aves; order Procellariiformes; family Diomedeidae; genus Phoebastria; species Phoebastria nigripes. Next base: position 67,705 of record JAYKAV010003364.1, read on the forward strand.
GGACAGACAATAGAGAAAACTGTTTTGAGCTAAATACAGGTTGACAGTTATCTCCTAGAGTGAACTGAGAGGAGCCCAGACTGAGCATGTGTCCCATGAAATGACTGCCAGCTATTTGGCAAGAAGATGCTATGCCTGCTACGCCACCTGGACGCTCACAAGTCCATGGGGCCGGATGGGATCCACCTGAGAGYGCTGAGGGAGCTGGCAGAGGAGCTTGCCAAGCCACTCTCCATCATTTATCAGCGGTCCTGGTTAACGGGGGAGGTCCCGGACGACTGGAGGCTTGCCAATGTGACGCCCATCTACAAGAAGGGCCGGAAGGAGGACCCGGGGAACAACAGGCC
>JAYKAV010003364.1:69216-283470 GCA_035582835.1 Phoebastria nigripes
GAAGTGGTGGAGTCACCATCCCTGCAAGTATTTAAAAGACGTGTAGATGAGGCCCTTAGGGACATGGTTTAGTGGGGCATGGTGGTGTTGGGTTGATGGTTGGACTTGATGATCTTAGAGGTCTTTTCCAACCTTAATGATTCTATGATTCTATGAAGATGGCAAGAAGAATAAGAGCAGGGAGAAGTCAATTCCTTCTGGTGAGTACATGGGTTGAGAGGAAGATTTCTAGTTGTACAGTATGCTGGTTTTGGCTGGGACAGAGTTAATTTTCTTCACAGTAGCTAGTATGGGGCTATGTTTTGGATTTGTGCTGAAAACAGTGTTGATAACACAGGGATGTTTTTGTTATTGCTGAGCAGTGCTTACACAGAGTCAAGGCCTTTTCTGCTTCTCACACCACCCCACTGGTGAGTAGGCTGGGGGTGCACAAGAAGCTAGGAGGGGACACAGCTGGGACAGCTGACCCCAACTGACCAAAGGGATATTCCATACCATATGACATCATGCTCAGCGTATAAAGCTGGGGGAAGAAGATGGAAGGGGAGGACGTTTGGAGTGATGGTGTTTGTCTTCCCAAGTAACTGTTATGTGTGATGGAGCCCTGCTTTCCTGGAGATGGCTGAACACCTGCCTGCTGATGGGAAGTAGTGAATGAATTCCTTGTTTTGCTTTGCTTGCATGCGCGGCTTTTGCTTTACCTATTAAATTGACTTTATCTGAACCCACGAGTTTTCTCACTTTTACTCTTCCGATTCTTTCCCCCCCCATGGGGGGAGCGAGCGAGCAGCTGTCTGGTGCTTAGTTGCTGGCTGGGGTTAAACCACAACATACAGAGAAGTCAGAGAGGAAGAAAGAGTTGGAAAAAACTATTACATTTAATGTGACGTTCTGCTCCCAGTGAAGCATGCTCCCTCTGGCCATCAGAGTTACAAACAGGATTGGTTTTCTGGGGTTGTTGTAGATATTTTGGGTTGTGGTGGTGTTTTTTCTCTAATTGCTGTTGGGGTTTGTTTCTTTTCTTCTTCTTTTTTTTTTTTTTTAAGATACTAATGCTCCTCAAACATGAAGAAAGGGAATGGATCTAGCCCTGAGAGAACACTTTAGAATCTTTTTCAACCATAAAGAAACCTCTGAAGAAGTTTTAATTAAATTCTTCCTAAGCTTGGGTGGGTGTTTATATATTTATTTATTTAAGCTTGCTTACCAGATAGGTGTTTGCATCTGCTTAATACCGTAATTCTAAAGACAGACCACTTCTCAGAGCTAAGCAGCATCAGTGCAGTGCTACAAGCGGATACTGTAATATTTTAATTACAACATTAGTTGTAACGATATTTACAGTTATTGGGATCTAAAGTATTCTACACCAGCTTCAAAGGGAAGTATCAAACTCCAGACAAAAATAGTGGTTTCCATACAGCAACGCTCATTGTATCTGCCTTCTGCTTTCTCATTATCCACTCCATTCTTCAGCACCACACCCCTCAACTGTTGTCTTCATTCCTTCTCCCTTACTTACTGATCTGCTTTCTACATTAATTTCTCAAGACGTTAATCTAATCCATCCATCCGTCATACACACATACACATACTCTCTCCTCTCTGTTTTTGTCCATTCTGCAAAACCGCTTCATTATCCATTCTAGAAGTCCAAAGATTTCACACCTTAAGATTAGGTCTAATGCATGCTGGACAGATTGGTTTTCAGATGAAATATAATGGAATATAACTCAGTATTCATGAGTTATGGGTGTATATTGTTAATTTGACTCCACTGATCACAAAAAAAAGACAGAGATGGAACAGCTTGCGGATATTTTAGAAAAACTGTGTAAAAGACAGGAATAGCATCAAGAACTCTTCACTAAAAATGGTTTAAGAGAGAACTCCTGGCAAATATTTTTTGCTGAAAATTAATTCCTAACTGTAAAAATTTTTACATGCTCTATTTCTGACTACATATAGTTTCATGCTTTATTGACCAAATTAATGTTTATAACACAAAGCAAGAGTATTCTCAATTTACATGACTGTAATTTGGCTATCTTCAATGAAATTAGAAGTGTTCACATGAAAGTTTAAAAAATGTCTGAATTTTAAAAGTAAGTCCTTTCATGTTTTAATTGCTTAACCACATATAATTACTAGGGGAAAGAAATAAGGCAGGTGCTTTTTTTTCTTCTATGATCTCCAGTTCTCTCAAATCTTTCTGCTGATGGTAGATTTTGACACACAACATCTAGTTGCCTGAGTCATGTCACACTATCACTATGTGGTAATTTTCTCATTTCAAAAATACCACTTTTTAAGGGTCACTGGTAACCACAAAATCCTATTGAGGTTATTTGCTAAGGAAAAGCTGACTTCCTAATAATGTTACTCCTTTCATCCCATACAAATTCCATAGGGGTGAGACAGACATCCATTTCCCTCGCAGTATGTAGCTTGCAGTATAAACAATATTTGTAAATATATGCAGAAAGAGGCCTCTATAAAGCTCACATTTACCAAAGAACAGTGTGAAGTATAGACTAAAATAAGAACTTTTTTTACATAGCCTATATGAAGAAGGGATAAAATGACAGATATATAGCCTCATTAAGGGCTCTGTTAGGTTTAAAGCTTCAACACCAAGTCTTTTGTTTATGAAACTGTACAACTGAGACTGTCTAAAACCCAAAAATGTACAGTTTATATTTCTACTGAAGAATTGAAGTGCAAAAAGAAATGAGAGCAAGTCAATGGCAGTTCTGTGTGCCTGTTCCAGGCAGTACGTGCAGACGACAGGCATCAGAATGTTCTTCATAAAGATGTGATTGTGGCACCTTTCATCCCAAAGTGTCTTAATAACTATAAGATAGCAGTGTAAAGCAAATAATTCTGGACCGAATGTTAGAAGTAAAACAGAATAAAATAAAAGTAGTGCACAACAGTGAGTGGAGGAGAAAATTGAGTCAGGAAGCAGGACATGTACTTTATTATCCTAAACATACTGATAAGCAGCTAGGAGAATAGGGCTAACACAGCATAAGATGTAAAGGGAGCGGGGAAGTTAGAAGGAGAAATAAAATTTATCTTTGTGCTCTTCTGTTTGTAGAATTTCTCTGCCTGGGAAGAATTCCTAGTTCCAAAGGTCCCAAGACATAAACTAGTGCAAAAGAGTGGTACTGTCTCAGTGGTACAAAATACATAGGGATCTACTTTAATAAAAAGGCATCAGTTGCACCACTATATATGGAATTTTCAATCTACAGCTCTTGCAAATCTTGCATATATCTTGTGAGGGTTTCAAGAGTGCTTTCTTCCTTGGGCTAGGTTATATGACTGCTAACTAGACTGTCCTTGGGTAGATGTTCAACAACAATCCAAATTCCTAGGTTGAGGGGGAAGAAAACAGAGGTCATTGAGGCAGATATCACTGGCAGTGCTGGGATCCTTCTGCATGTTCAGCCCCACACCACACAATGGTCAAGAATAGTCATAGAACAGTCAATGTTGGAAGGCATATCTGGAGACCGCCTAGACCAACACCCTGCTCAGAGCAGGGTCAGCCAGAGGAGTCTGCTTAGGATTGTGTCCAGTCAGGTTTTGAATGTCTCCAAGGATGGAGACTCCACAAGGTACCTGAGCAACCTGTTCCACTATTCTATCATCCTCACACTAAAAAAGTTTTTTTCTTATATTTAAATAGGATTTCCTGTATTTCAGTTTGTGCCCATTGCCTCTTGTCCATTCACTGGGTACCACCTGACTCTTCAGGGTGTCTTCTTTACTCCCTCTTACCAGGTATTTATACACATCGATAAAACCGCCTTGAGCCTTCTCTGCTCCAGGCTGGACAGTCCCAAGCTCTCTCAGCCTCTCCTCATACGAGGGCATTTTGTCCACATCATCCAGGTCATTAATGAAGAGGTTAACAGTACTGAACCTTGAGTCTGCTCTCTCGATGTCGAGGGTTGTGATACTGCTTTTTGATCTGTTCCCTCCTCTAAAGATCCTGAACTCCACTGTCTCATGGTAACTGCAACAAAGGCTACCCCCAACCTTGACATCGCCAACCAGTTCTTTTTGTTTGTAAGTATAAAGTCCAGCAGGAGTATGAGGTCTAGCAGACTTGCTTCTCAGTACTCCAGGTTAGGTGGTACATGCTCTTTAACTCTTGGCAAGGTAGTATCTCAGTTTATGGCTCACAGAATCAAGGCCTACACTCCACAACAGAGTCTGTCCTAGAACTGTGAGATCCTGGATACCCCTCCATCAGAAGTAATCTTTTTATAGCCAAGTGTACCAGTTTTATAACAGAAAACTAGAAATAGAGACAGTGTTATCTCCTAGGATTTGGCCCATGCGACTTACACTCTAAAACTCAACTCACATGAAGCAAACTACATTTGCAGAGACGCCCCCCCAGCCTCTATTAAGTTAAAGTCTGCTTGTTAAAAAATAGTCTGATTACTTGTTTTCAGCTTCTGCTTTGACTTTGTCACCATGCCCTCATTATCATATTCAATTAATTAGCGTGTAAAGGTAATATTCCAGCATGCACACCTCCCTAAGAAACATTATTGACTTCAACTAAATAAGGTAGATTTGCAACAAAAGAGGGGGGTTTAAAAAGAAGATTTAGGGGCTTGTAAGCATACAAAATTGCATATCCCTTAGGAAAAGCATATTATGGCAAAATTATACTAGTTTCCTATAAGGGCACCTGAAAGAAAAGAGTAAAAGAGGAGAAAAATTCAAGAACAGGTAAAACTAGGGAAAATTGCATACCTACTGGAAAGTGCACTCATTTTTGGTCACCTTGACCTCATTATCTTTATGAATATCAAGATGAGGGGAATAGAAAATGAGCATATATTAAAACCATATATTCTATTTCCCTGTCTGAAAGAAACAAATAATGGGAGAGTTGGGGGTTAATTTCTGTATTAATTTTCTTTTCATTGAAGATCTGAAATCTATTCATAAAGGACGAAAAAGTAAGACAGTAAAAACAAAACCACTGTGTTTGTTCTAAAAAGAGGCCAAATCATATAGGGTGTACCTATAGTTTTTCTAGCTTGGTTCAAGGGTGCTTTTGAAGAAAATGGCATGATCATCTCCATTTTCTGTACTTTGGTCTTCTCTGTGGAATAGTTTCAAAACACATGATTTAGAAACCTTCCAGATGAAAAAGAGCTGGAAGATGCACTCTGGAAGCATCCCTAGGTACACTTCATTGAGTCCATGAAACCTTATTAGAAATCATACAAAACTAAAAGCAAACAAACAAGCAACCAAATAAATAAAAATGAAAGTGGTTGGTGTGGAGTCGTGTCCCCAGCATAACTGACCAACTGTTTCTAAAGATCCTGTCCTATTAATGTATACTACTTGGCAATGTATTCAGAATAGAATAGAACAGAATAGAATATTATCAGTTGGAAGGGACCTACAACGATCATCTAGTCCAACTGCCTGACCACTTCAGGGCTGACCAAGAGCTAAAGCATGTTGTTAAGGGCATTGTCCAAATGCCTCTTAAACACTGACAGGCTTGGGGCATCGACCACTTCTCTAGGAAGCCTGTTCCAGTGTTTGACCACCCTCTCGGTAAAGAAATGCTTCCTAATGTACAGTCTAAACCTTCCCTGGCACAGCCTTGAACCATTCCCACGCGTCCTATCACTGGATACCAGGGAGAAGAGATCAGCACCTCCCTCTCCGCTTCCCCTCCTCAGGAAGCTGTAGAGAGCAACGAGGTTGCCCCTCAGCCTCCTTTTCTCCAAACTAGACCAGCCCAAATATGTCTACTATGTAGACATAGTAATAACTGAAGATGACTGAAGAAACAAAATGCTATTCAAAATGCTGCATGACTTGAAGGGAAGTGCACATGCATACATCTTCTCTTAGACACTCATATAAGCCCAATAATTTTTGCAGGGTGATCTTTAGTACTTGCTCTTGTGAAACTCTGGGTTTCAAGAAGTCTCAAGATTTCTGTGGTTTAGGTTTCCTTGTGTTCACGATAGTTTACAGTGGTGTTTTGCATGATAGATGACTGAATTATTGCTTTTCTCTCTGATTTGGTGTCCTCATTCTGGAAGTAAAGGGAATGTTTTCAGTTTTAATCAGTAAACAGTCTCGCCCTTTTTTCTTACATATTTTTCAAATTAAGTAAAATATATATGATGCCACATTTTTACATCAAGCACTTCCAAAGCTCATTAACTGCAGCTTAATAAATGTAATCCTGCTATTGATGCTACTTGATTTCAGGGAGGGAAAAAATTATGTTTCTAATGCACACAAATTGCATTTGGATACAACATATGACCCTGCATACTCAGGATACAGAACAATCGCTGAAAAGCTCTTTGCTCTGCTTATCCCTACAATCTTTTACCAGAACAGCAATGTTGTACTGGAAGTAATATAAATACAGCTCAACACATTGATCTCATTTGGGTCACTGCTGTAAAGAGGTTATACATACATTCCCTAAGGCCTCTTCTCCTAAAATCCTTTTTCTCACTCTTCCCCTGTCAGAAGATCTTGTTTTAACATTGCTACCAGAATTATCACTACATTAAGCTTTGGCTGCCATTAAAAACGCATTTCCAATTCCTCAGTTGGGAAAGCATTCAAAACTACAGTGGCTTGTATATCAAAGAGTTCAAGTGTTCAGAAGCAGAAAAATATTGTACACCCTAATATAAGGCATTAGGAAAACTACAGATATTTCTCTTAACAGCACATTCCCTGAATTAAAGCACTAAATTCAACTTATACCTAAAGCCATTTATTATATGCTTCACTCAGTTGCAGGTGCATTTATTACATTAATATTAATGGTAATATTGATTTTACTGGGAAGTCTCTCTCGGACAGATCCATCACTGAGGAAACTTCTTGTTGCTTATATCCAGTAACTCTGACAAGCTCTGGTCCTATCGGACCTGTTGTGTGCCAAATTAACGCACACATCCCAAATGCATCAGAGTCGCCATGCACATCTATAATAGCTGCAAGATATGTTTGTGACAGATCAGCAGAGTCCTGTATTAGAGCAGCTGGGTACCCAGAGCTTGGATGTACATGCATATTCATACCTACTACACCCATGCATGATAGTTTGCATGAGCAGTAGCTTCAGCGACAGATGTGACAAACCTACAAAAAGCCCAATGAGAACAGAATTCCTGACTAGTCGGAAAAAATTGACCAGCTGGTAACTGTGGGTTTAGAAAACAGCAACTGTCAATAGAAAATGACTAAAAGGCATCCTTTTGTCAGTTAAAGGCTGTGGGTTTATCTGATTTGTTGCTGAACTTTGCAGTTCTTGGTATCACAAATATTCACCTATTTGATTTTCACAAGAAGTTCCAGGTGGAATCAAAGTTTCTGGATTCAGTATATGTATTTTTTTTTTAAATTTGACACAGATCACCTTCACTGGGATGAATAAATAAATTAGTCATGACCCTGCATTGTACACTTAATTCCTCTTCTAGCTAGGCCACCCATGCATGCTGTAGTTGGCTGGTACAAGACATGTAGAACATAAGCTGAGTTAATTGATCACTTTTGAGGTCTGTCAGCCACTTTCATTATTATTTGCCTTGACAACTGAACACATCCTGTGAGTCAGGTCTCCAAATGTATAGGTATAAAAAAAAAAGTCTACAACAATTATGACCACCTTTTTGAGCACTTTTAGTCTATAGCTTAGCAAGGACACCATCCCCTCCAATTTGGAAGCATAGGTTATATGTTTGCAGCTAACATGAAGGGATGTTTATCTTAGAGGTGACTCTTCCTTTGCAATCTCTCATTTCTTACGATCCCTATCCAGTTCCTTATAAGTATCATACTTCCTCCACCCTCTTCTCACTACCTTTGCCTTTTATTTTCATCTGAAGATGAAAGCTTTCTTAGGATTTACTTTCCAGTACTCATACTTCTAAAAGAGTAAGGATTATTTGATACATTGGTTAGTCACAGAAAAATCCATGTTAAGCATTTGTTTATCCATCTGTCCTGGTTTTGGCTGGGACAGAGTTAATCTTCTTCCTAGTGCTGTGTTTTGGATTTAGTATGAAAAGAATGTTGATAACACACTGATGTTTTTAGTTGTTGCTAAGTAGTCTACTAGTCAAGGACTTTTCAGCCTCCCATGCTCTGCCAGGTGCACAAGAAGCTGGGAGGGAGCATAGCCAGGACAGCTAGCCCAACTGGCCAATGGGGTATTCCATACCATGTGACATCATGCTCAATATATAAATAGGAGGCGTGGTCCAGGAAGTAGMGATCGCTGCTTGGGTATCGCTCAGTGGGTGGTGAGCAATTGCATTGTGCATCACTCATTTTGTATATTCTACCATTATTATTATTATTATCATCATCATTATTTTCCGTTCCTTTTCTGTTTTATTAAACTGTCTTTATCTCAATCTACAAATTTTACTTTTTTTTTCTCTCAATTTCTCTCCCCCATCCCACTGAGGGGAGGGGGGAGTGAGCGAGCGGCTGTGTGGTGTTTGGCTGCCTGCCAGGTTAAACCACAACACCATAACTTGTTGTTTGAGTAGACAATGTTGCATTTCCAATCTTTTCTCCACCACAATAAGGCTCTTTTTTTTCTAGGAAGAAAATAAAATTATGGGCTTTCTAAATAAACTCTAATTCATGTTCTTGAGGAGAAATCAGTTATCATTCTTTAAGGCTCGCAAAGAAAAGTTCTCCTTTATATACTTAAATTGGTTTATCAACATTAATACAAGCTGTACTCTCCTAAATGCCTGCTGCCAGTTGGTAGTAAATCAAGTGTTCATTTCACAACTGACATAAATGTTCACCTTTTCTGAAATAAAATTTAAAGCTATACTTTCACTGACAAGCATGCAAGGTTTTCACGTTATCTTCACCATGTGAAATTTGAAGTTATTTTAGAAAACTTCATATGTCAAGGTAGCACAAGTTGGAGGCCAAAGTGAATTGTTCCACAGGCACTAATTGCCCTACTAAGATAAACCAAACATCACACTATAGTGCAGTGTAGTCTTGCAACGCATTTTTATGCACTATGTTCAAGGTTTCTCTTAACTGTAGAGACTGTAGGACAAAAAAAGATTTCATGCTATTGTTAACTTTTAAAACAAGTCAAAGAACTGACAATCTTTAATATGTTGTGATGGTAAGAACCAATGCAATATAATTGAACTTTCAGTAGCAGAAAGTATACTTCAGTATATGACAGGATCTAGAAGACAGTTTATTAAAGCTATTAAATAGATAAAAATCCCCTCCCTAGATTTGTATTCCAATCTGCCAGTAAGTTTCCATACGTCAAAAGCAAGTAAATAAAAAAATCTCTTCCAGACAACTTTGGACACACTGCTAGTTTAATAAAAGGAGAGCACATACATTGAAATTAGTGAAATGCAACAAAATAATTTCAAAGTAGTTTGTAGACTAATTTCCGTGCCTCAGAGTATTTTACTATTGTTCCCACCCAAAATGCAATTTTCTGATTAAAAACTCAAAATACGCAAAGGAAATATATACAGGCATTATTAAAACAAACTGGAAATATATATTTCAACTTTTTTTTTCCAGGGATAAAAATTAAAGGATCAAACTAATATGACCTTTACTCCAATAAAAAGACTGTTCAAGAAAACTTAATTAATAACATAGATGATACTGTTCTATTACCTGTCAAGGGACAACAAGTGTTAATGATAATTGTGAAACTAAAATGCAAAGTAACTGAAAGACAGATTTAAGATCTATCAGATTTTTGCGTTTATGTGGTTCAGTTCAAAGTAATGCTGAACTGGCATTAGGCATAAAAATAAAAGTTGCTCTAAAACACCCTACAAAGAACTGATCAAATATCAGTATCAGATACGTTGAATAAGTAAATAAATAGATAAGAACCTTTCAAATACCTGGTTTTAGCAAGCTATTAAAAATTAATTCAGCTGAAATGTAACCTATTGAATGCTAGTGCCTGAAAATGGCAAATAAAATAGATTCCTTTGTTATTACAAAACTAATAGCATAAATTCTGACTACGTGCTACTTTCTGTTACTGAATCTTCAGCTTTGGAGGGGAATCCTGCTCCAGTAAAGTTAAAAAAACAAGGCAGTGAGTTCACTGTAAGCCACAGTTCTCATTTTGAAGTCACATTAGTTTCACCTATATAAGAGCTGAACTCATTTCCCTACCTCAAATGCATTGGGAATCAACCACTGTCTTTATCAGCAAAGTGTTTGCATGTGCTCAAATTGGATTCAAAAGGGCAACACCTTGCATGTACAAGAAAGTTTTCCTTTAACTAATTCTTGACTTAAGTTGTTTTTTCTGTACAGGGCATGTTGTTCCTCTAGAAAAGCAAAAGATCACAAAGTTGTCATCAGATATAAAAGGCCAGTGAGTACTCTCTCTCTGATTTTGGAAAAAAACATCAACATCATATGCTGAAATGGCCATGAAAGATCTAGCTTCATGTCTGTATCTATTAGCTATCACAAGCTTTGTTATTTAGGAAGCTAAGTCTTAACTTCTGATAAAACTCAGTCCTTCTGCTGGGAAAACAACTTTAAAAAAAAATACTCTTTTTAATTTTCAATTTAGGTACAGAAGTAGAAATACCAGTTAATACGGTGGGAAATTACAAGCCCGTAAGGGGACAACTTGGTGCAAATCCCTGTTGAGAAAGTGCAGTTTGGTCAAAAAACAATGCTGACTTTTTTTTTTTTTTTTTTTTTTTTTTGTTGTCAATTTTTTTTTTTTTTTTTTTTTTTTAAATAAAGTATTGAGTTGTCCCTCACAGCTGCCTCAGATCTGAATGCAGCTTTGTAAGTAAAAGAATTCTTACCTAAAGAAAAATGAGAATTAAATTTGGAATTGGTATTAATTGCACATATTAAACCACAGAAATACAGCAAGTTTGCACTGTTAGGTTTGTGTGAGCTTAAGGCTTAGATGGCTTGTAGAGCTCTTACCTGCTCAAGGAGATGCATTTTCTACTTATTAGTGTCATTACTATCAATTAAAGTTTTGTCTGAGACAAAAAAAATAAACCAAATTCTGTCTCCAGGCTGCCTAATTAGCTAAAAAACATAACTATACGCACACTGCTGCCAACTTTCATGATTTTATCAAAAGCAGCAGTGTATTTGGTATTTTCCTCAGAGGCTAAGGTCAGGGACTCACACGAGCTCCCATGTTTGCCTAATGTGCAAAAGACAAAACCATCAGAGCAAAACTTGCAAAACATGAGAGTTTGAAAAGTCACATGATTTTTCCAGTGCTTGGGGTTAGTAATACTCATGTGAAGCTTTATGAAAAGGGTAATACTGGAAACAGAAATCATTCACTTTAGGAAAATACAGTCTCAGGTATTAGCTAAACAAACTCCCTGTACAGATGAACCATTTACCAGTTTGTTACTCATCATGTATTACGAACCACTACTAAGGCTGAATGGTTTAATACATGGTTTTTATTAAACTATCTGAAAATATCACTTCGCCTTCCTAGATGTCAAGCATTGTCACATTCATCTTTCTGGTTTCTCTTTGCAAATACATTGTTTAAGCTGCATCTATAATGCAAAATTAACCCAAGTAATTGGAACCAACTTAATTTGTTTCATTGTCTGCCTAACAAGTGCCTCCTTCCTCACTCTCTGTGTATCTGATTTTATGGCTCAGTTATGCCCCTCGATTATGCATGCCATTTAATGGCACTTCCTCAGCCCAGAATCCTGGTGTGCAAACACAACCAATGGTTACTGCACTGACTTATCAGGCATTCTTGAACTGATAAAAAGATCATTCAGACCTATTCTGCACTTGAGACGAGCTGCTTTTTGTTAATAATAATGGAAGAGATTTCAAATGCCCAAGAGAAAGTTAGAGAGAAAAATCAATGGAATCTGCATTCTCAGCACACCTCAATTTCTTGGAAAAATCTCCCCTAGTGTTATCTCCACTCAAATAATGATTTATATCTATATTTACGAAGTAATCCAGAGTACAAGAATTCACTACTCCTTATTTCCTTCTCAAAGATACTGCATACAGTCCTGCAGTTAGAGTCCATATTAGATATTTCTCATTAACACATCCTTAGAGGTTTCACAATCACCTATGCCAGCATGTATTTTAGAAATTGGTGCTCATTTTAAGCAGAGAGAGAGGTGTTCATTGCTATTTCAAATGAATGATTTTTAGTTCAGTTCTATTGCAGTGAGCTGAGTGTACTGAACTAGGGTTTGAGTGGTTTGGAGGTTTGCTAAGAAAATTTCTCTCAGTTCTAACTGAAACCAAGATACAGAAAGCTTTTGGGATTTTTTGGCCCAGTCCTCACAAGGCATTTATTCAAAGCAGTTGGCTATTTCTTGCTTTACACTGACACTGCATGTACAGTACAAAATACATAATACGTATGTCTATAAGGCTTTGACTATCCTTCCTCAGGATGCCCCTGCTAGTTTCATGGGTAATGTGTTCAGTGGTATGCTTAAATTTGATTTCATTCTTTTTAAATGTTTGTTTTCTTTATCAAGATTCTTTAAATTTTAGCCTTATAATTCTCTTTCTGTCATGAGCAAGGTGTTTATTGCTTACTAAACTTGATGGACTTTTTCCTGACTTCAGAGATGTTTAAAGATGTCAGCTTTATTACTACTGTCAGAGCTGCCAGGTACCTCTGGCACAACAAAAATTGTTCGCACTTTAAAAGTGTTGATGTAAATGCTTTTAATGTGATAATTTGCATTAGGTGTCAGAAATGACCATGTACTTACATCTAATACCTTTGCAAGTAAGTGCAAGAAGTATAAAATCACTATGGTGCAGGTCTACTGGAATCAAACCTTTTTCCACCTGTCAGAGCCACCAGTAGAACATACTTAAATTATCATTCATCATTTTGTAGTGTTTGTTGTTTTTTTTTTTTTTTTTGGGGGGGGGGAATCAACCTTATCATCTTAAATCATCTTAAAAATCAGTATAGATCATCTTATTTCCATTCAGTTGCTTATTTGCTTTTAGTGGAAGTCAACAGCGTTGAAAGTATCAATACTACCTTACTTTAACCCAGTCTCACCAAAAAAATTACTATATCGATAATTGCATGGCAGTCATCACTGTTGAGAGATTTGTGAAAGGGCAAATTTAAAATTTCTTGAAAGTGCTACTAAAATAAGAATAACCTAAACATGAAAAGAAATGATACTGATACAATAGACTGCCTCAAAATGCTAACACTCAAGTGACAGAACTGGGTTAGAAATCTACGGTTTGCTGAAGCAAAAAATAATCACACCTCAGTGGTCTCTTAGCTGACTCTGAGTATTCATATTTTAGACAAGAATTACTATTTCTTAACTGACATACTGCTTATAAACAAAGTACAAAATATGCATGAAGAATAATGAAAAATAAAGGAACATAATATTCTATATCACCACATTTTTTCCTCTCCTTTGCACATCACATAGAAATGATGTATTTATTAGAGAACTTTAGGAAGAACCATAGTTTCTAACTTGATTTTCAAGTCCTTTAAAGACTTTTGAAATGCCTAGTTCTAAATCACATGGATATTATTCTGTTAGCTGATATGAATGCAGGTGGAAAATGTAATATTTTTTGGTGGCTGGTTTCATCATGTTCTGCTGTATAGAAACTGTGGGAGTGTGTCATTTCCAGACATGTTTACAGTGTCTTCAAAACATGAAGATAATCTTAAACAGCATTGATAGATATGTTTATTGAACAAACCAGCCATATTTTAACTCTTCTGTAACAACAGTGGTAAGTTATTAATAATTGTTCCTTAGATTAAAAGTCTCTGATTTGATCTTCTTGAATTTGAAGTATGACTGCATTCAGTCTATTTCTTTGAAATATCCATTTTTCACTGATCCCAGAAAAAAAACATTTTTCTAGCCACTGTTCCTTCTCCAGATGCCTTCCAATTTCTCTTTCCTCTGTACTTGAGCAGCTTTTTTATTTGCACGAGTACCTATGCACACATTAATTCCTGAACTCCCAGTTTTACTCCTCTGTTCTTACCCTGTCATTTTATCTACTCCATTTGACAGAGTGGAAAATTTCCTCCTCCAACTTTTTATCTTCCTTGAACACCTTCCTGGGTGTCTTTTTAGATGATTAAATTTCTTTTCTTTCTACCCTCTAAGTGTTCTCATCCTTTCTTTTTAACATATGATCTCATTCACTTTGAAAACGGTATCAACATCAGAAAAGTCCTACTCACAAATGCTATTCCATTGTTCATCTACCTTCTAATACTGCTTTTATTTTTGCCCTTACTTTCTGGTTGTACTAATAGCAATAAGCCTAATACACTAAATTAAAATGTTCCTTCCTTCTTTCCAGGAACCAAACTTTGATAAATCAAGATGAGTTACCTTCTTTCATCCTTTTAAGCTATCAACTATATATGTTCACATATATTTTAGTGAAAAACTCATATATTTTCACTGAAGAGGCAGTGTTAACTCTAGTTTCTAAACCTCTGTACTCTTGTTTTCTTCTATGTTTTTACAGTGTCAAAACAATGCCAGTAATCAATAAGTACATTGCTGTTTCTTGTATCAGGCTTTGCTCATAGCTAACAGATCTATATTATGTTTCATCTTCTGCTCTTTGTCTAAATGTCTGTGGGTGGAAATGGAAGAAGACAGAGAAAGCTATGTGCCTATTAAATTTACAACATAATGTACTGTATAGCACAAGATAACCCTTATTTATGCCTAACAAGAGCCTAATCAACATACATTACTGAAATTAGTTCTTATTCTTTGCATGCTAAATATGTAACATATTTAAGGGAAAACCAAAGTAGTGTAACAAGTGTACACTAAATTACACTGATGCGGCATACAGTAGACACTTTAAATTGAGTATATGGCAACTTCCACTGATTTGATATTCTGTCAGGCTGTTTGTTAGGAATGGCATAAGTATACATTAAGCAGGGAAGTGCCTGATTTATGTTACTCTTTCCTGTTGTCTGCCTCTGCTGCTGTATCCGTTTTGCAGACCTACCGAATGCTAAAGGAATGTAAGCTGTATTTCTAAATGCGCCTATTTTTACGATCAGCTTAAGCCATCATTTACATAATAGCTGAATTTGACTTGGAGGCTTTCAAAGGAATTGCAACCTATTCCACAGGGTAACTGGACGAAATTACCACTGCTTTGAACTGCAGAATTCAATGCTGTCATTATTACTAATTCAAACTAGTTCCAACTACTTCTACTACAAATCCCTAATTTGTATATATAGCCTACTTGAAGGCCTATAATTTAAAAAAAAAATATGGTAGCATTACAGAATTATGGTCAAATATTTATTCTGATATGTTTACAGTACTGTCCGAGAAGACATTCTGGAATGGAGATATTTATCACTACAGAGATGACAGTTTCATTAAGTCTTTAGTACTTGAGGCTATGTATAACCTTTTTGGTAGAACTTCCACATAATTAAGCCAACAGTCACAAAAATATTATTGTTTCCACTGCTGTCCCATCATATTCTGGAGGCACACCAGGCACATCTTTCACTTAAAATGAACACTACATGAAGACCTTTCATTGCTGAAACTCCTAAGTCACACACATATCTTACTTTGTTTTCCTTTTTCTATATTAGTTTTGGGGTGGGGTTTTTTACATATTTGAACCCACGTTTTTGCCAATACTAAAAACACTAGTGTATCTTCCATTGTCACAACACTGCACTGCAATTTATTTTTGTTCAGTGTTTAAGACCTTTGTAACAAGGACCTTAGCCAAGGCACCCTGAATAAGAATTTGAGAAGAAAGAACCAACATGATCAGTTCCAAACAAATATTCCAAGCACAGGAAAAAAAGATTGACTGTTTCAGAATAGTTCACTCTGTACTGCACCTGAGACATCATCTTTTCATATCCTGTCCAAAAACTCTACAACTATGAGCAACCCACAGAATCACAGAAAATAATATTTTGACATACGGGTTGCACAACACAGAAAATTCAGAATCCATGCACTGGTCAGTCCTATTACTATAGCACAGACAGAGCCTACAAAATTTGTTTACAAAAATATTTCAGATTAAGACAAATACACCTCACAAATGACAGGAATTCTCTATCTGGGAATATCAGGTATTTTGAAACATATTTTCAGCAGAAGCCAACATGAAAAAAAGAAAGGGAAAGATCACAACTAGAATATTTTGAAATATTTTCAGTAATATTTTCAAGCAAAAACAAAAATTGCCACTATGCACAGAATTCCCTGACTCTTGTCCTTAATTTTAGACACTCACTGTTTATGTGAGATTGCACTGCCGTTTGGAAGAGGTAGTTGAGCAGACAAGCACAACCAAACCACAGCAAGACATCTGAACAACATATGTCATATCATTATCATTTCAGGTGTTTACTTAATGGAAGTCCAGACATTTGTGTTTATCTGGTTTATTGAGAGTATTCTAATTTAGCTCAAGATGATACACACCACAAATAGTGTGTGTATGGGGGAGAAATAGATTTCTCTTGTCAGTAATTGAACAACTAGAAATCAAAGTTTCATGGGAAATCAATGCAATTTAAAGTCTTCAGTGAACTTCCACAGGAAGGCTGAGAAACTTACTTTTCAAAACTGTGTCTGTTATGTGCAATCTATATAGATTACTACAAAATAGGCCTGCAGTTTGGATAACTGTAGTGGATCTAGCTTTTGTATAAGGTACCTACAGAGAACATTGCTGTTAAAAGAAATAAGAATTTTACAGGCAATATAACATTTCAAAAAACACTTGAAATTATTCCTTCCCTATATTCTGACTACGAGACATATGCATTCACCTATTACATTTGTTCAAACTTTTATCTTGAAGACATATTGCCTTACATTCCATGAGAGAATCACTCTAATTTTACTGTTTTTGAAAGCTTATGCAGTTCTATGAGGAGAGGAAGTAAAAAAAAAAAAAAAAAAAAGGAAAACCCAAGGTTTTACAGTAGTGGAAGGGGTACTGTATGAGTGTAAGAGGAATAGATGTACATCATCTGCTATGTCTTCTCATGTCACATCATCACTGTATGACATAGTACCTTCTCTCCCATCTTATTTTGGGACAAGAGCATTGGACCTTACATCTCATCTCTGTGCTGAATGTGGCATCATCTAAATGATGGAGAGAAACATATTTTTAGTATCAGCCAAAAATACTATTTTGAATGTCTTTTTTTCCTCAGTGTTACAAATCCCCCCCAACAAGATGAATATAGTGTACAATACTGTTTTCTTAGCTTCTTTGATAAAGGCCAATGAAACTTACACCTTGTTGCTGAATTTGCAATAATACAAGCAACTAGTATCTCAATCTGCATTTTTAAACTAATCAGAGTGCCTACATATGTCATATTTCCAGATTCAATAGCAATGCTATTTGCTGCTACCTGTAAAACTCTGACAGATGAGAAGGTATTGTTTGTTCCCTGATATTTAATTTGCCAGGATGTAGGGATCTGACGAGCCCTGTGTAGCCACCTGACATACATCATTTTAGAATAAGGATACAGTTGCGGCCCAGAAGACAAAAATTGTGAACCTAAGTTTCCCATACAGTCGGTAAGAAGAAAGATGATTTTGACCACCTAAATAGAAGCCTACAGCACTTAATGAAAAACCCCCTTAGACATCTGTTAGTTTTAGAGCTATCTAATACCAAAAAAGGATCATTTAATGCTCTGCACCACACAACTCTGCATATGTCTCCATCCTTACTTCTCAAGTAAGAATGCTCGTTATGGAGTGAGCGGAAGAAGGGTACCCAGAGTGGATGTGTTTCATAAACTAAAGGAATATTTCTGAGGCTACCGAGTTACTACAAGCACATGAATTGCTTGGATTTTGTTCATAACTTGTAAATGAAAGCTTTTATGACTTTAACTAAACAGGTCCACTCTACACTATCTACTGCCTTCTTTCCATTGCACACACTTTGGCCTTCGTCACTAAAAATATGTTTATGGTACTACTCACAAAAATAAAATACTGTATTAGYGTGGGCAGAGAGTCCTGCCGAACAAAATACCTGCCAATTGAACCTACCCTACAAGATATTTTCTACCATAAATTTAGTCTTTGAAAATATCCTTCATTACAGCAGTCCTGCTGTGGAAAGCAATTTTGTTAGTATTTGCAGTTTGTAATCTATGAAGAAATTCAGTCCATTTACATTCTGACTCTAGCTGATACTCTCTGAAAGACCTTTTTCTTTAAAAGCACTTTTCAATACAATGTCTGAGGAAACTTAAAAAAAAAAAAAAAAAGAGTTAATCATTTCAAACACTAATTTTTTTAAGAATTGTATTCAATCGAGCCTTAACAATTTTGTAAAACATGATGGCGGAAACTACTTTCACCTGTAGCTTTACGGGAAAGTGAAGACTTCAATGCCTCCAGTACTTCTGTTTCTGCTACAGAGACAACTTCTGTAATTCACTTTTTGTCATCTCCGAGAGCAGCAGAGGGCTCACAGCTTATTTAAAAAGCAACGTTTTTTGGTTTTTAGTTTATTTTGCTTGAATAGCTAAAAAAAGTTATTCTTGTTCAGCTCTGCAGATTACGTAACAGTTTTATATAAAGTAGCTTTTAATATTTAGCAAGTCATACATAATAGCTTTTAGTGCTTTTAAATGAGAGATTAGATACTGCTCTTTTTTACTGTCCTGCCAGTAGCATTTGTGATTTCTTACGTATGTCTGAATAGTGTTAACAGAACTAAGAGATAGAACCTGGTACACACAGTATGCTCTATTATATGAAGCTTAGTGACCTTCAAAAGCTTTCTGTTTTTTAAAAATGCTGCAAGAATTTTTGCAGCATATTTTCTATCTTGTTGCTTTTTTTTTCTTAAATGAGATGCTCGTATTTTATCAAATAAAATTTGAAAAACTTTATATATATTTGTGTATCCATTTAGTTTTGTCTGATGTATTTATATATAAATTTATTAGTAAAGAAATACATTTGAAAATAGAAGGAATTTATTTCAATTTCTGGAATCTATACTATTTGCCAAGTGTCTAACAGTTATTCTAGAGTATATTTATGACTGAATAGTTTAATACAATTAGAACTGGATCCTCTTATTTGAGTACAGACCTATACATAGAATAAATCAGAAGTAATACAGAAAAATTATTTTAGCCATAGAAAAACCATATTCTGTTGTGACAAAATGTAGATGAGCAAGTTATTGTTTGATAAGTTTGTCCTAAGTTCCTTCCTGTACACCAGGTTTTTTATGATATTGGGCCTTCAGACTGCTGAAATGTGGCAAAGCTATGTTTTAAGTACTTGAAACTGTTGTCAACTATAGCTAAATATTTCTTCCCTTTTATTTCACATACATTGAGTCCTCAGGCTTTATCAGATTCTGTATGATAACTGATTAAACACTCAAAACTCTGACAGGCTACAGAGAGCTCCACAGGATCATTTACATGCCTAAGTCTGAAATACCTATGCTCTAATCTTCATTCACTAGCCCCACTTAACACAGGGAAGGTTTTACCAGGAAGATTTCTTACTAAGATACCACAAGCTCTCCTTGCTGGCACAACTAGAAGCAGCTATGTTTTGATGGTGCTGAGCAAATCAATACTGAACAGGGCTCCCGAGACATGGTTTTGATTCTCCCTGATGAGCCTCTGAGCCACTCTGCAGGGCCCGCCAGGAGGGCAGCCGGCGCGGTGCACTCCCTGCAAAACACACCCGGAGAAAACAGTGACAGTGATGCCCACATCTTTCCCCAAAAGACCCAGTGGTGAAACCATTCTTTCCTTACGGCATGCATACTCAAGTCTCTTGCTTCTCATTAGTGTGTCCTAATCATTAACTTACATGTGTTTTTTTGTTTGTTCCTTGTTTTATGAGGATGGGGGGGGAAAGACACTCCTAGTTAAGTTTAGTTATTCCTCTTTAAATGGAATAAATGGAAGCTCATTAAGCGAAAGAGAAGAAAGAGCAATGGTTGGTCACGCAGCCTACTGGTAAAGATGCTTGCTTGGGAAGAGAGAAAGTTCCAATTTCTTCTATGATCTCTATTAAATACATCAAAATAACAACAGTAGAGAAGAACTAGATCTCAATCCTCCTCTTTCTGGGTGAGTATGCCAAAACCACGTGTCTGTCACTCCTTTTGGATCTGCCATGATATTAGTTTCAAGTCATGCAGAGCTCTTTCATTAGACTCCACTTATCAACTACAAGCAATACTGCTTGCATTGATCTCATTTCCTACGCAAAAATCACAGAGCTAAGATCAGGATTTGATCTGCGTCACTGAAATTAGTATCAATTCGCACTCCCAGGGTGTTCAGACGTTCTCTGTACAACAAGAAGTCTGGAAAGCACATGCCTCGTTACTGTGCCATAAAGCAATACTGATTAATTCCTTCCTTGCCTTAATGCCTGCGTGTCTCCAAACCTTTACTGTTGATCCAGGGTTTGTAGTGAATAGAAGACTTTAATGGTAATTCATGTATCTGATTTTCACCCTTTATGTCAGTATTGTAAAAAGGCACTGCCCTGACAGAGGAAACTGATCCTGTCAGTCTACAGATGGCTTCAGCTGCCATCCATGATGTTTCAGTAGGGCATCCCATAATCCTCACCTTCTGGCACCAACACCTATAATCAGCTACCATTTCAGAAAGTCATGAGGTAATGTCTGATGCTTTCAGAGATTAGTTGTTTCCCTCTGTTGGAAGCTTGTTCTTGTACTGGTTCCAGAACAGGCCTTTTCACTTTCTGAGACTTTGTTCAAAAGCTATAGTATTTTTAAGAAGTTTGATATGATAGGCACTGAATCATTCCTAGAGAAGCAGTCTTTTCACCAATTCTTTATTAACTGTACTTCTTCTGAAGGTGGATGTATGCCTGTTTCTTTGTAAAGAAATCGAGTTGTTTCTGTCACAGCAGGCAGTTCTCAGCAAGCTTTAGATCCTATTCCCCACCCTCACTATATGCTAGACAATTTAACATGTTTCTCTCACAGCGACTGTACACGAGGATAATAAATGACTAGCCATTCCAAATCCTGCCGTGCCTCTGGCATTTTCCTTTTGATGATCTCAAGAGCACTATTAACACCAAATATACACCTGTGGCTAAGAGATAAAATAGCAAAGTACCTTCCTCCCTTGGAAGAATGCCTTACAGCACGAGACTCATTAATCTCCCAAGTATTTTGTTTGGGTGCTCCCAACCATGCATTTAAGGACTACTCTACATTGCATCTAATACACAAAGCAACATTCAATGAAAACTGTGATTTCCTCTACAACACCCCTCCCCCCACCCTCTTCTAAATCTTCTGGAACTGGAAGGCCTGTTATCATAAAATTTTCATTTAATCTTAATTGAACATCAACCAAGGAATGACAGAAGCACTACTTCCCTGAGATCACCCAGACCAACTTTTTCCAAGTCCCATTTGAGAGAAGTGCCAAGTTATACATTTGTTGGTCTAGTCAGGCAGTCCCAGAGCATGACTGACCCCCCGGTACTGACAAAGTACTAGGTATCAACTTTGCTATTTTCCTGTTACAGGGAATGCTTTTGCAATTCGAGCATGCTAGGCAACATCTGCTGAAGATGCTACTGCCTCTCTCTTTTTATGTGCCACAATAATCTGCTTCCTATGAAAAATATAGTGCCAAATGGAGAGAAAAGAGGGCCAGATCAAAAGCGGGGAAAATGGGCAAAATTTGTGCAGTGGGTTGAAGTTTAACACAAGTGAAGACGAAAGAACAGGCAAGCAGATGAGCGTCTCTGTTATCGGTCTCACCAATGCTGCTTATGTCTCTGCCAACTTGCTCAACTAATCTTCCCACCATTCAGTAGGTTGACACCAAACAGAAATAACAGCAGCTGCAAAGCATGCATAAAAATACTGGAATTCAAATCTCTAGATGATAATGCAATACAATGGCATGGTCTTGATTCTTCCTCTTGTCTATTTATTATGGCAAGGCTAGCAATGAACCATTCCAAGCGGACAGTAGCAGCTGGGCTACAGAGGGCAGAGGGCAGAGCTAAGTAAAATTTAATAAACTGAGCTAGCTAGGAAAACAGGAAAGGGTAAAGATGAGAGGCAGCAATTTCTGACAGAAATTAGAATCCATCAGAAAAATTGCTACCATTGGAAAAACAGTTGAGAAAAACTAAGGTAATTCTGTCAGGCGAGACCTCTTCTGCTGTGCCCTGCCTCTGGGCTGGCTTAGGGATACAAATTCCTTCACAGAGCTTGCTGGTGTTCACCAGTTTGCTTTTACAGTTCCAGTTTAGAAGACGGTGCCAGAACTGACACCATTTACCCAGTTTACTTCTCAGTGACCCTGGGGAAAGGTGAAGGCTAGGAGAGGGAGATAAATAAATATATAGTAAAATAAATAGTGGTTTATGGAACTGCTTCTCCCACATGGCATACTACATACATCCTGTACCTTTCCTCCCCATCTGCCAAATTTCAAACATTTACACTTTTGTTTTGTTTTGTTTATGTCAAGCAGATTAAAACCCTCTTTTGCTGTATATTTATCCTTCAGCTGACTGTTGTCAACTTGTTTCTGCTCAGTTTGGATCAGCTCACAATGCCAATCCAGCCTGCAAACATAAAAATTTCACCAACCTCAGCCCAGCTGCCAGCATTGCAGAAGGTGTCTCCCATCACTCTGCTCTGTCCCTGGTCATACACAGTTTCCTCCCCTTGGCTGAGGGGTTCCAGCACCACTGTTCATTTTTGAAAGCGGCTTATTCCAGGTCTTTATTCCCTGTCCCAGGAGTCTATCCTTACTCTTTCATCCCAACATTTCTCGTCATTAAGCCAACTACATATAGGGATTTCACCCTTGCCAGTTCAGTTTCATCATATTCTGATTAACGTTTAGCCCTTTACCTAATTTGTAGGCTAATCCTTTAGACACCTCTCTCTATAATGACGCCATGCTATAGATCAAGGATGACTGCATTTAAGCCCTCTAAACTGAAAAGGGACAAGCCATCCTGTTAGGGTACACAGAAGGTGGAAAGCATGAAAATCGAAACTTGTAGATTTGGACCAAGAGTGAAGTTACATGCATTTAGAGAGCTTCTTTGCTTAAAAAACACCACCACACATAAAAGAAACCTCTACACTCATTTCCTGTATCAACTAAAAATTAGGCCTCATTATGCTCATTAGCATGTAAAATCTGATTCAGTTCCACTGACTAGCTGAAGTAACATGGACAGTAACAATTGATCCACAGAAATCTTTTGAACTACGCTGTCATTTTTCCCAATTTCATTCACTCTCATATGGCAAATGACTGCAAAATATTCTACTGTAAAGCATATGTTGCATTTGGTTCTCCCCATGTACATTTTCCTCACCACACCTGATGACCTTGCTGTCGATTATGCCGCATTCCTCTGTCAAAGACAAGGATTTAAAAATACTGTATTTATTTGTGAATATTCATTTCTTGCCTTCTATATTCTTATCAAGTCTACTTAATGATTTATTTTCCTTTGATTAACTTGAAAACTATTATTAGCTAGCTATATTAGCTACCTATATTATTACGTTAGGAAGCTTTTGCACGTAAGAAACCAGTGACTTAGTTGTCCTTGATGTGCTCCTGTTTATCATTTTCAGATTTGCAATAATTCCTGCCAAATCAGCCTTCCTTTGTTCCCCAAGCTTTTAGCTCTTCTAGTAGAAAAGTGCTCTCATAAATTGTGCTTTGTTTGGGGATAAAATATTCATCAAACTTCTCCATTACTGTTTCATAATCATTTCCGTCATCTTCATGCTTAAATGCTAAGGTTTAAAATATTTGTTCTGCCTTCATCCCCTTGACATACGTAAAGGCAGCATAGCTACGCTTCCTTGCCCTGTACTTTGGGCTCTATGGCTATCCTGTGGCGGGTCAAGCAGTACTTCCCGTCAGGGCAAGTTCCTGAACAGCTAAACACAAAACCTTCAGGATGGTCCATTTCTTTTTTTATCCTAAATATATACTTATATCCTTGTTTAACTAAAAAAATCCTTTTGGACGTACATCTGACTTAGTTACTAACCCTAGTAATTAATTTACAAAAGCTCCAGGTTCCACACGTACACTTACTTACTGAACACATTTTCCTCTACCACTGAAGTGGAAAATACTGGTTACCACTGCATTGTGGTTTTGAGGAAAAAAAACCTGCTGCTGTTTGTCTCTTATCAAGAAAGTCAAATAACTAGTTAGATTTTTAAAAACAAAAAAACCCAACACACACACACAAAACCCCATCAAAACAACTCTTCTGTTGAGTGCTAATCCCACTAAAACTCAGAGCTATCTCAGCTTTATCGGTGATGCCTCTCCACATTAGTACTTCAGAACCACCATTTTAACAGTCACCAAAATTCATTTCATGAGCTGTTCTTCACAACTTCTAGTCACACATTTCTTGATTCATCTAAAGAAAACTTAGCCCATACAAGAGTGGCCTCCTTTAAGACTCTAGTAAATTACGTTTAGGCTCTTTGTAAATAATTTTTACTGGATTCATCTGCCCTTTCAAAGAAACCAACAGACTGTCATTCATTCATGCACCAAAATTCAACGTGTACTTTTTGGCAGATGGGCATAGACAAATCAGATTAAAAAAAAAAAAAAAAAGAAAGCTTTATTTTGTATTTCTCCAGGAGCCAGCTCTGCCAGATCTTTTGTGGATTTCCTCACAGTTGTTTTACTGAGATAGTATTGTCCACATCCATTGACAGTAGTCAAAATAATCCTCATCCATAATAGGCTTAATGTTTGAGCCAGAACCTGACTCCTCCAAGTGGGAGTTAATATCATTGAGCATCAGAATAATTCAGGATGTAACTTGTTGGGGCTATACTTCTGAGGAGCACAGGTCATTATACCTCTGTGTGTCTGTGTGCACGCATGCGTGCTCACAAACACAGTGCTAGAGAGAGGGAATTCTTTCTTTCCCTTTTCAGTCTGCAACCCGTTTCTTGTTCCTCTCTCTGTTTTGCATTTAAAAACTTCATCTTGGCTAAGGGGTGCAAGCTGAGAGATACAGGCTGCAAATTAAATGGGCACAAATCAACACACTCGTATTTTACCCTCTTTATATACATTATTTTCAAACTGGCAATCATGTGAATTGGTAGCACACTAACATGGAGGTACTGCCTATGAACAGCATCTGCTCTTAGATATTTGAAGATGGGCATCTTGCTCAGCAACACAGCTCACTGTGTCCTTGCAAACACAATGAAAAAGGTGTCACCTTACTTTTCTTGAGAGAGGCGTGTGTGTGCATGGGAAGAACAACAATACACAAACATACACTAGATTTCCAAGTCTTTTTGGAATGGTATCTTCTTGTACAGGAGGAAAAAAAAAAAGATCAAAAAAAAAAAATCCATGTTTCACTTTTCTTTGAAATCCTAGAAGACTTCTCACCATTCTCCCTTGCCATTCTCTGTTCTTTTCCCTTGCAGTACTGATGCATAAAAATCTCTACATATTTCTTTGCTGCTAGGAGCTGCCAAATTAGCATGAGATTATACTACACTATGTAGGTGTCCTTACAGAAAAAAATGAGTACCAGAGGCCTAAAATTCGTAACTCCAGAAGAACTGTTATGAAGTTTTCTTTTCTTAAGTTCAAGTGATAACTCAAAAGAAACCACAGAATCTGTGAAGTGAAACTCAAAAGGAAAAACTAAGCCTACTTGATACTTTCATTACTCACTTTTCACCTTTCTCACAAAAGATTAAAGTTTTATTGAACTTACGAAGTGAGTTTAAAATGGCCACACCACATATATCCAAACCTACAAACTTCTTCTATCCCAAAACATTTCCTCCTTAGAGGTTTTGTTGTTGGTTTTTTGTGGGTTGTTTTTTTTTTTGTTTTTTTTTTTTAAACAGTGTTTGGCTTTCCTTCCAGTGCACTGCTTGTGCTGCATTAAGTGAAATAAAATCAATGCTATGTATACATCGATAAGTACTTTCAAACACATAAAAATGTCTTCCCTTCTGCAAGTTAAGAAATGCACAATTTTCCCATCAGTGCAATAAAAATAAAGTTAGTGGCAAAAATACTGAAATATTTCAGGTTTTTCAAACAGTGCCTCCATTTTACTCGTTTTTTTACACTGTAGGTTTCAAGTGTAAGAAGAAAAGATACAAACTTCTACCATGTTACCACCCAATTCTTGGCTGAAGGCATACAGGTCAGAGATAATACCAAAAAAAAAAAAAAAAAAAAAAAAAAAAAAAAAAAAAAAAAAAAAAAAAAAAAAAAAAAGAAAAAAAAAAGTTTTTCTAGTATTTCAGTACAACTTAAAAAAAAATGTTTACCTCTCTAATCCTCTATATAATATATATCGAATAGAACTGTATATTTTTGCCAATGTCATTCTACTTTGAAAAGCTACTTAATTCAGAAGTTTCAAGGCAAATTTAATTCATGTGTAAACCTGTTGAAGCCAACAGTCATGCCAGTCATAAATTTGAGTAAAAATACTTGTTTTTCTTTTAGTGAGGTAATTGATAAAAATTCATTTACAGCTTTACACTTGCAGCTTTCCTGAGGATACTTTGTACAACATTTAAAAGCAAGTATCAGAGAGTATAGTGCAAGAGAGAAACAAAAAAAAGAATTTTGGAGAAAAAAAAGGAGAATATATGAAGGATGAGAAGAGAATTGGCTTTGATTGGAAGAACTTATATACATCATCACCTATATCTTATCTACTAGTCAGTCCTGGTATATGATTCCCAGAGGTATGTCTTTCTCAGCATCATGCCACAAGGCATTAGATAATACAAAGCAGAACTGTAGTTAAAATTCTTATTATGTACTATGTTTTCCTACTCTTGCCTCTAAGGCAAAAAGAGACCATTTAGCTGTATTGTACTGTAATTTCAGCCTAATGCTTTGCATTAATATGTGGCATCTCTGAGTGCTCTGCTGTACTTCAGAATGAAAGAATGACTCACGGGCTGCAAGAGGCACACCTGTGATTAAATACGGCAATGGTATTTACACTGGACAGCCACATGGCAAAATAGCTTAAGAACTGATGAGAAGAAGGTTCCACCACAAAAGAAGGTGGAGCCAATTTATGTAGACAGGTTGCCATTACCCAAGCAGAAAGAAAACAAAAAATTAGCCTGGCATCCATACTTCTGCAGAAATTGTTAAGTTATCTTTAATAAATACAATTGGACATAGATATTAGCCTCTGCTAAGAGCATATAGCTTACTCACTCAGCAATGTCATGTTTTATAACTTTGTGTGGATGAGGTCTCCCAGTGAAATATTGACTTGTTTTAGACCTGCATGTTTTCCAGGAACTGGTCATACTACTGTTTGTAATTACATAGTTATAAATTAGTCCCCAGAGTAGAAAATGTTTAATTTTCTTTTTCCTCTCCATAAGTTTACATTTTTTAGTTAGTCCCAGTGCTTTGACAAAAGGAGATTATTATCACTCCATTTTTTGCTGAGGAAAATGCATAGTTCTTCCTCAAAAATAATGCATGAAATCATCTTGCTTTTCAAAGTAATAATGACACTATAGTATATCAACACAATAATATATATTCAACTGTGAATAGTTTCCTCATTTTTCATCATCCATGTCACATTCTGAAACAGGTTTCAGTAACATACAGTTCTGGTTTCTTCTCCGCATAGCTGTTCTCCTAGCACTGAATTTCATGTGATATCTGCTTCTCTACCATATATGCTTTAGTGGATTTCTTTAGCTTTTTATTATACATCTTTACTGGAAGACTATGTGATCAGAATCTAAAATTAATGAAAATTAATAAAAATGCATTCTCATAATGTACCATAATGCATGTGGATCGTAGCAATTGTGTAACAACTTCTAGCACCATGCGAGCAACAGGAATTGTTTTAAAAAGCAAAAGATTTGAATGGTGGGGAGTATACACAGCCATGTATTGAAAATTTTAGAACAAAACCACTCTGGCCCCACTAGATTCAAAGGCAACTTTGTCAGTGTGTTTTGTAGAATTACACACAGTAGCTTTACCTGGAGTTGTGGTGTCATGGTCCAAACAATATCCAAATCTGGAGCAACTTGAATTCTTGTTGAATTTGATGGCTCTCCTTAAGCTATCCCACTGCATAAGTGCAAATACATAAATGCTTGTGGTTTCCAAAAATGCCATATATTAAGAAAGACAGTGCGCTGTAGGAATTAAATCATTTTAACACAGTTTCTGAGTAAAAAAAATGACAGCAATAAGAATGATGCAAAGAAAATTGCAACTCTTTATCCTAAAAGCCCAGCTAATGCAGTTTAAAAGGTATAAAATGGGAATTAAAAGACACTCAAAGCCTAATATTTTTTATCAATTTAAAAAAAAAAAAAAGCGTTGACAACCCTCTACCTGTAATAATGCCTGCATAAAACACTACAACTATTTCCAGTACATTGTTTTCTTTACTGTTATTAGCTTACCTTTCATTAATCATACTCTGGAAATTTAGAAGAGTTTTAATACAGAACTTACTGTACAAAAAGTTATACAGCTTCAATTTTAAAAAGAACTACAGTCCAGAGTTTAAATTTTAGTATCAGAGAACCATAATGGAATAAAAGATGATCTGATGATTAAGAACAATGTTTCAATGATTGCTTATATAAACCTTTCAATATACCTATATGTATGCATCATTTTGGGCCCAGTTTCTAAAACACATCCTATGGCAGAAATGCAAATTACAACAATGAGTATAAAATATTCATCCAAGATAAAAGCCAAATTCCCATTCAAGATTTTACCAGTGATGATTAGGGTTTGGGTTTTTTTGGTTTGGTTTTTTGTTTTTTGTTTTTTGTTTTTTTTTTTTTTTTTTTTTTTTTTTTTTTTTTTTTTTTTTTTTTTTTTTTTTTTTTTTCCCATTCTATCTTATTCTTCAAAATCAATTAATGGCAAACCTTTTTTTAAAGGTATAAAAAATTATCCAAGCTCAGACTGTATGACTCTATACTTAGAGATTATATTTTGGTTCATATAAACTGGAGAGAAAACAACCCTAACGCTATGAGTAAAAACATTTAAGGGGATTTACCTCAGTCATTCTTTGTTAAAATCTCTATGGCCCCTCCACTGATCCTCCACATAGATCTCTTCTGTACAAATGATGTTACTTCTTCTGCTTCTCCTCCCCATCCCATACCACCCCACATCATGATTCTGCAAGGCTCACGTGGGAGGGCGCATAGAGGTGTTGAAGCAGGATTTGTTTGTTTGTTTGCTTGTTATTAAGAAGTGGAAGAAAAGTAGGATCTTGTTTTCATCAGACAAGATGCCTGGTAGACACGTCACAGAGGTTTTATACCAGTTACGGTGCATTTCAACTGTCAGGCAAGCAGGCAATCAGCGCAATACACCACCCTCCCTGTACTGTAGAGCACAGGATTTTCACTTTTCACCTCATTGTTTAGCCTGGTCAGCTAAGAGCCTTCCTGATTTTCCCTTTTTTTCCCTGAGCAAAACCAAAATACGATCATGAACCACTAATTATCTCAGTTTAAAAACTGCAGCAACTGGAATGACCCCTCTGCTTCTGAGCAACCCTGTTTGCTCCTGAGCAAATCTTACCCGAGAAAAAGAAGAAAAGAGGGTAGAGGTCCTTTTTTTTTTTTTTTTAATTCTGACCATCTTTGTTACAGATCTCACAGAAGATGATCTGTGAGCTCAGGGTCACACTGAACAGACATGGAGCAGATGAGTAGGCTGGAGTGGTCGGGCAGACAAGGCACGTCTGTGGAGAACAGGACACAACCATTCCTGCCTCTGGCCTTGCAAAGACACTTAAGGAAAGATAAAAGGCCAGGGTAAATAAATATGTTTTTATATCGAATCAGTTCTGTTCTCAACGCATATATGAAAGTGCCAAATCAGCAGCAGGAAAGAAAAATACACATCGTTTATTGGGAAATATGTGATATTGTAATAACAACATTGAAAAGGTAGCTGGGGAGGTGGGAAACGGCCTCCCCAGGCTCCTGTAAGATGTGTGTGTCAGGTCTGTTCCTTTAAATGCACAGGGAACTCAGAAATAACCTTTTTTGGTTTATTTTAATAAGATGTGCTTTCTCAGCTCACTCTTTATCTAGTGAGATTACTTTATAATTTCCAAGCAGAACTTCCAACAAATTTGCATAAATCTGAGTTCAAAACTTGGTCCTATTTGGAGCGATAGAGTAACTTGCCTTGTTAAAGCAAGCTAGATTTGCTTTTTCTGTTGAATGCCACCTAAGGATGCTTTCATTTTAAAAGATATGCTCATTCATTCAGTCTCTGATAGATCAACAGAGCTAGGAAATGTATTGTGCATAAAAAACACAATAGCAAATGAATAAACTTTCTTGATGCTACAGTATAGACCCGTATGTTAATTTACTACCCTGTTCTATTTCTTCCTGGCCTATGTAAACATGGATCAAAATGAATGCAAATCTGGCAATAATTTATAGATTGCTTTTCAATGAAAACTATTGAGTCTCTGTATCATAAGAAATAATCAGTTCAGCATTTGCTGAATTTTTAATTGATTTTAATTTCTAGCTTCAGGAAGGAGCTGTCTTGCACAGTAACTCATAGATGGAGATGAAGATGTTTAAATATCCACAGCTCACTTCTCCTCAAAAACACCAATATATCATTCATGCTTACAAGACTCGAGGAATTCTGCAAACTAAAGCATTATATTTGCTGTTTTAAAGACTGCTTTCAGCTGCTTCTAGTACAGTAATCTTTCTGAATTTAGTAGGCATGAGGTGTCACTGAGATGAAGTGTTATACCTATTCATGTCAATGTGCACATCATATTATCCTCTATAATCATTCCAAGGATTCATGTCAAGAATGACATATAAAAAGATGCAGCTCACTATGAATTGCAGTTAAGAACACTATATTTTCCAATACACTGCTCAGAATGTGAGTGATTCCCTATACCAGGATATTGCTTTATTATTATCATTATTTTTATTGCAGCAAATTCACTGTCCTTAATGATTTGAGCTTGCAGCACAAACTTGCCTCAAGCATTTTGTAGGCAGTCTGGGTAAAACTGGACAAAACTCACTGTATTCATTATTCACAACATCTTTTAAGACAGGACCATTAGAATTTCACTGATGGGTAGAGGTTTTTTTTCTACAAATAAATGGGGCTGACTACACAATTCAACTCTCTTCCTGCAAGGTGTTCTTTAATAGCAGTGTGCAAAGATGTATTTGATGATTAGTTACATGGCTCAAACCTTAAGATGCAGCCCACCTTTAGAGGAGGGGCAAAATGGCACAAACCTAGAGGAGAGGTAAGAGAGATTCTGGGTGATTTCATTTACTAAGTATCTTCTTGAAATGAGTCACAGGACTAGAAAGGACCTAGAGAGATCATTCAGCCCCTTCTCCTATAGTAAGGCATTTTCAGTTACACCTTTGTCCTTCCTGACCTGTTTTTATGTAAACCTCTCTTAAAAGCATCCCATGGCAGAGACACTACAGTTTGCCAGGAAACCTGTTGCAGAGTTCCAGTCTCCTTTCCATGGCCTATTTCTTTTTCACATAGTATCCAAGGTCTATCTTTACTGTAACTTAAAACCATACTTCTTGGGCCCCCTAACACATACAGAGAAAAAAATTCCTTCTTGCAGCAAGACTTGTGAAGTAATCTTGCTACTGATCTTGGCACATGTAAAGACTCAGCTGGAGTACTCTGACCAGTTTTGGCTCTCACTGTACAGTAAAACTACAGACTGACATAGCTCAGAAATCATCACTGACAATGACGAGAGGTCCTATCACACCTAGATTTGCTGTCGCCTTCTTTCTCAATTCAAGGCTGCTGCCTAGCTCCTTAATCACTGCTATCAGTTATGTCAGCAAATGATGTCTGTAACAAAGATGATGCAGTGAGTTGTTATAACCTTCAACCTTTGCAGAATCACCAGTCAGTAGCTCTCCTTCTTTACCGAATAGTGGACCACCACACAACTGAGGTTATACAAACAGGTACCAACATTAAGTTAAATGTAATTACCAACCTCAAAATTTAAAAGGGGACTATTCCAGTAACTAAAAATACTTACTGGCTTTCATCAGGAAATGACAGTTTGTAGAAAACAATATGACAAACAGACAAATTTGGGGTGAAATATAAAAGGAATGTACAGAAAACTTGCTGCTTCTTGCCGCTTCCTAGCTTTGTGTAGCTGTTGGAGGTCTAGATGCTCCATGAAAATGAGTATTACCCAGCCAAGCACCCTGATTGTCCCCAAATCAGAAAGGTTAGGGTTTCTGTTCTCCTTGTCACAAAGCCAGCATTGCAGACACCCATGAAAGACTCCCATAAACACTGGGGGCTATGACTAAAATGAAAGACTAGTTTAGAGCTCCTTAGCTTAATTTCATTTTGAAATGACAATGACGGGTTGAGCTTATGAGCTCAGATAGACAGGATTTAGACACCCTTAGGGCTTTAAATAGTAAAAATGATACCCTTAATTGCATCCTGGAGCACTTGTCGTGTTGCAGAAGGATGACTGCTATTTCATATTTTAAAGGATGGAAAAATACTTGGAATTCTTGCCCTTTTTGAGCTGTTAGCCTCAGAGTCATTAGCCATGAGCCACTTTGCATTCAAATCACAAGGACAACAAAAATGCATTGATCTTAGGTAGAGAAAAGAAGGCTGTCTGCAACTTGACCTGCTCTTTTCCACCTAACAAAGGGCCAAGCCTCATGCTGGCAGTCCATCAGATACTGACACACAGATAGACACTGGCTCACTGCTTTTACTCTGCAAGACCAAGAATAAAAAAAGAAAGTTTGGAGAGCTTATTCTGTGCACACTAACAAGTCTTAGCGTTTGCATAGGACAGGTTTACCCTTACTGATTAGCACTTGAAGTATGAGTGATCCTACTGAAGCCACAAGGGCTGCTTGGGGAGCAAGGCTGTGCTTCACATGTATCTCATCGTTACAGATTATTTCGCACTCCATGTTATACATAGGAGTCAGGAGCAAGCTTAACGAACACGGGGCCTAACAACTAGGATTAGCAGCAGGAAGTTATAGAACATTAGATTAATGACCTAAAGCTACCAGGCCCAAAACAGGAACAATTGGTAAGAATCCAAGATTCACAGCCAAGGACCAGAGTCCTACAAAACCAGTTGCCAGAAATAAATGCCTACTGTACCAACACAAAGGGAATAGAAAAAAGAAGTTTGCTTTCAAAGTGCATGACTTGGGAGCTGGGGAAAAAAAAAAAAAGAAAAAAGTAGGAAGGCAACCTCCTGCTCAGAAGCAACAGTAAATAAAAAGCTAATGCACAAGCAGGAAGAATTTTACAGTCGTTTTTTTAAAAAGAAAATAGTTGTGTGGAATCCAACTGAGGGAAGCCCACAGAGCCAGAAAATAAAGTTGATAGAAGTTCCCAATAGTTTTCTTTTATTCTGACAAAATCCTTTCTTCTGCTTATAGCTGCTGATGTAGATGCCTTATGAAAGTGACACTCTGGCATTGCCTCAAACATAGCATGGGTAAGATCTGGATGCAAAGAAGTAAACAGCCATTTTAGTGTATTTGTTTCCTGTTGCTTACACAAATCTGAACATCTTCTTTCTTGGCTATGTCACTGTTAAATCCTAACTTTGATTCCAAGAAAAGATTAGCATTTGGAGGGGGAGTGGATTTTTGTTTATTTGTTTGTTTTTGCAGGGGGGTAATTTTAAAGGTGGGTATTTTGAAAAAAAAAAAAAAAAACCAAACCAAAACCAAAACAAAAAACACACCAGAATCTCAGTGGACATGGATTATTTTGTTATCCGACATTCTTGGTACTAAATAAAAGGCCAAACAGTCTTGCACAAGGTAAAATCCACTCCAAACAGGAGTCCCAATTTCAATTTCTTCTCAATTCATCAAACAATTAAAAAAAAAAACAAAACCCAACAACAACAGAGAAAAATTGAACTTCAACCTTTCTTCATAAAACATGAATACAAACAATACCAACATAAGCAAGGAAAGGTGGCTGGAGTATCATTCTTTGCAGAGGGTTCTCAGATTTCCAGCTCTACTTCTTCAGTTTATCTTTTATGCATGAAGCATGCTTCTTTTTTTTTTTTTTTTTACACAAACTTACGAGGCAGTGAGCATTCTTGTTTATTCATAGTAAGTCCTTCTGCATTATTATATGCACAACTGTAAGAGATGCCTAGAGCATAAGAAGTTTGTCTATATCTATATTTTGTAACTGAAAATAAAACAGAAGAGCCAGATCATTAAAACTAAATCCCTAGAAGCCAAATCTATAGAGATGATTCATTATCTAATAATTCTTCAGAAATATAAGGAAATGGAAATGAATGGATCTATCCTGTTCTGTAAAACTCATGTAACACAGCATTCCTACAAGGAATCTACTGATGGATTAAAATGGTGGAGGATAGCAGCATCTCATTGTGCTGTCCTCATCACAGATACTCTGATTAGTCTCCTTTTTCCATGGGATACTGGAGGGAATACTATGTTTCTCAGTACATTATTAGTGTGCAGGTATTGACTAAAACTATAAATTATACAAGTGGCAAAGGGCACTTACCAAGTGGCACCATTCCCACTGCATACACAAGTCACAGGAAAGGAAAGAGAAGAAGGAAGTAAGATTAAAAAGAAAAAGGAGGAAAGGAGTAAATTGTTTCTTTGTTGTGTAGCAGATTCTCTTTAAAATGGCTTACCTTCCAGATGCTCCCCAACTAAAGCAATTGGCAGATGGCAACTACTGCAGATGGATCGGCACAGCTGAGACACATATACAGCTGCGAATAGCTGGCTCGGCAATGTTTGCTTTTCTTTCTGCCAGCCACAGTCACAGCGCTTTTTGAGAGTGGGTGGCAAAGTAGGGAGAGGATTTCCCAAATTCACGGCAGAGGAAGAAGCCTTCTGATAACATCACTTTCTTCCTTGTTATCCTGAGTGCACAATAGTATAAGACATTTTGCTCATTCATTAAAGAAAAAGATATACTTTACCATCTATTAATTATGTGTGTGATTAGAGAACATTTATTAGGTGCAAATCTTGTGTTAATTTACCCTCATTCTTACAGATTGCCACTCAGTTCTTATGAAGCCACAAAATGCTACAAGTTTTTATCCGAGTTCTGCACTAGCAACTCCTGCACTTAAGAATAAATGAGAAAGAGTAAATAGCAGGCTGTGAAACAGGAAGTCCACTAAGGTCAGTATTCTAATGTGATCACGAAGTTGCATCATTGAAAACAATAACACAAGGACCACAATTTGAACTATCTAAGTGATTGTGCAAATCTCTTCCCCCAACCCATAAAACATGCTGCAGTATTTTTTATCCTTCTGATTTTTTTTGGTTCAGTTTTTGTCTTTATAATGAACTTTACTGAATTCTGTGTGTCATCAAGATATATTTGTCTAGGTAAGGCCTCAGCGTAGCAGGCTAACAATTCTCCAGTAACAGAGATGCTAATAACTGTATCTAACCAGAGTACTAATGTATTGAATATCATTTAAAAGGCAAACTGTGATTAAGATCTATGCATTTTAATAGCATAAGAAAACAGCACAGCACATTATCCCATATTTTGAAAGAGCACCCTGAGTAAAGACTGTACCAGACTATGTTTAGAGGATCTGATATTTTGAGAGCAAGGATTCATATTTGCATGCTTAGTTTACATACAAAGCTTCAAGCCTGTAAGTGTAAATATGTGCTAGTAGACATGTGCCCCCTCCAGCTGCCCTCCTAATTATGGTAACTGCATACACATGGATAATAGGAATGTTAACACATTGGAGATGTGTATTCATTATGTTATAATGCCTACAATCACGTATCCTACAAGAAAGCGCAGCTGATGGAGCCTGCTGAGGTCCAGCCTCTGTTCCCACAGACCACTTCCGGAGCGCAGAGTTTTCCTCACCTTTTCCCTTGTTCAGTAACACCCAACTGCTGGAGTTTCAGTATCATAACTGAGAGTACTTTTCCCTCCCTCTTGGTTAATAAAATCTCATATAGACAGAAGCGCTCTGTTGGCGGACAGGACTACTAATGCCATATTTAAAAAGGCAGGATACATCTTTTCAGAAAAGGGGGAACAAGGTTTTTCTGTGCCAGCCTGGCTGCAGAGAGGCAATTTTCACTAAATTGGTCTGAATTATTAAGATGGAAAAAGGCTATGTGATAGAGAGGACCATATGTGTCCATATGCAAACAGTAATACTAACCTATTTGTTCCATATAATCAGAAAGCATAGAGAGAAATTTCAGAGGAAGAATGAAACATCGATGATTTAACCATTACACAATAAGCTCTTCTTGTTTGGAAATAAAGATATGTTTCTGAGACTGCCATAGTCCTTGAGATGTTCCCTAAGAATTATATTCAAAACAAAATGATAGGGGAGATGCTATAGCACACCACTGCCATTTCTAGCATACTACCTAAAGCGTGAGGGAATGGGAGGAATGTGTAAGCTGATAATATCCTTAGTTACCATTTAGTGGCACATGTACATATTTAGTGGTGTTTTAAACATGTGCAGAGAACATCTCTAACAAGTTAGAATGAATAAGTCTATAAACTGTTAAATTGACTTGGTTAATAAATCAAATTCCTAAACAAGCTTGCCAGGCAGATTTGTCAGTGATTTATGCACCTCTGAGAGTACATAAAAGACCTGTCTCTGGGGATGTTCTTATATAAAAGGCTTTTATTGGTATCCCATAAATCCATCTGTGCTATTTCCACCACTTTGACTGTGGAGTCAGATTTGTGACAAGTTTTTGTTAATGTAGGTCACAGGAGATTCTGTTGATGTTCAGTTTTGGATTGCTAATTTGTGTACTTTTAGATCAGGGGAAAAAAATAAATCAGAATACAAAAAAAAAATCTAAAAATAATTAAACAGACAACTTAACTAAATCAGTTCAAATACAGATATACCACTTCCATGAAGTAAATGCATATACTGTCCTTGTCTCATACATGGCCTTATCAAGCCAGATGAAATAATCCTGTGATTTTACTAAGAGTGCATTTCATAAAACTGTCTAAAAACACATTTGAGGACCTACATCAGTATGTTTTAATAAGCCAAGAGTCATGCATTAATAAGAATTGTAAGCCTTAGCAATGAAACACTTAAAATTCTCCAGTATGAATCTATGACTTCCCCTCCAGCCCTTTATCAGTGGGCACTTTCCTTCCTTCCCCATTCAAGGTGTTCATTTAGAAACAACCACTGTTTTTGTGGCACTCTTAACTCCCTTCCACACAAAACTCCCTAGCCAGTATCAATTGTAATTGAGTTTTTGGAAATTGCCTGTGTGTGGTGGCTCTATTAAGGCACTTAATTAGATAGGGCCAAACTTAAACCAAGCTATGGGACAAATTCAGACTGCCAGAAGCAAGATCATTTCTATCTATTGGAAACATATCTTTTGAGGTTGTCCTCTATAGAGAAGTAATCAGTATACTACTGCCAGCCTCATCTCCAGGCTGTTTTCCTTCCCGTGTGCAACTTCCTGCGTCTCAAAGCAGAAGAGGAATCCACTTGTGCAAGAGAACACTTAACTTCTTTTTTTTTTAACCTTTTGTCCAGGGACACAGCTTAACAAATTTCTCTTTATATGCAACACTTCGCACACAGCTGCAGAATTTTTGTGTACAGAACAGCCAGACTACTGAGCAAATACACACTTAGGAAATTATTTAAAAGACTTATCTGGGAGAATGAAGCAACTCTTAAGAAAAGGTCCTCATCTCATGCAAATACGTATTTTTTAAAAGTTGTGGGTTTTTTTAATATGTCCAATACATTGACTAAAGCACAGTATGTGAGAGAACAGAATGTCTATTCGGCAAGCTAAATGCACAAATATGATTTCTTAAAAGGAAAATATATTAAAAAACCCCGAAGCAACATACTGGTGTCGTTGCTTTGGAAGCAAGTGGAATACTTTTTAAAAGTATATATCTGGTATTGATGCTTCTGTCCAAAATTCCAGTATATATTAAAATATACATAAGTAGTTGGAATTATACGGGTTGCATCTCCTATTTTCACACCTCTTTTTTCTTTTCAGACTAAACAAACAATCAAACTGTACTGGACTTCAACTTAATCTTTTCATATTTTTGAAGCTTTGTCAAAACAACAGTCTTATGTTCTTAGGACTCAATTCTGCAGTGTTTTCACAAGTGAGAAACTCAGCTCATTTGAGAAATATTTTTTGATTCACTGAGCTCACACATACACAGTGACTGTGTGGAGGTTTACAGAGTCTGGTTCCCTAATCAATGCATTTATTTTTTTTGCTTCAAAAGTGAATTTCTTTACCTTTTCATATTTACATTCCCATCACACATTTACCCTGAAAGCTTAGACATGAACTGTCAAACTTCATTACTGAACATGTTGATGCAACTTTGGGCACAGTCCTTAGAGTTTTCCCTGAATGACGAATGCCTAATTTATGTCTCTATTCTTGATCTCTTAAGGCCTTGTAGCATAATCTCCAGTAAAAGGATGAAGACAGCACCTTCAACAAGTTCCAGGTAATCCAGGRGACTGAAGCGACCACATTTCACCAACAGGCAAACGCCTGCATCTGCGCTGCCCTAGCTCTAGCAGCTGGATAGTGGCTCTGCGGAAGAAGAGCTGATGATCAGATTTTAGTTCTTGGTATGCAGATGTCTATGTTGCATATATTGCAGACCTCATTCCCTTTGGACCCTAGCTGACAATAAAATAAAACAAAACAAAACCTCTGGGGAAAAAAAACAAACAAAAACCCCACAAAACCAAGGCAGAGCTGATGTTAAGCAAGAATTTATATTCCCCCCTATCAAGTACTGTAGATAGTCTCTACCAGAGCAAACAGACAGATGCTGAGAACTGCTAAAATGCTAGCAAGCAGAATATGGCTCTCACAGGACATGGTTATCTTCCTAATCTCTCCTGTTGTATTCATAGAACTTGAATTCTCTAGCCAGTTCTGTGGCAGGGTTGTTTTGTTTTGTTTTGTTTTACTTTTCTTTTTTTTCCTCCATTTATAACAACTCTATTTTGCCAACAGACCTGAACTTACCCAGCAAATCTGACTCTGAATTTTTATTTGCCTTAAGGCAACTACAAAAAGCATTCCGGCTACAGCAATCCTCCAGTCCTCCCACAATTTATAAGAAAAAACATAACAGATGCAAACTTTATTGAATAAGGAACATAAACCCATTTAAATCACTTTCATCTTACATTTTGTGATACAGTTGTGAATTATGTTATTTTCTATTTGTGAAGAGGGTAGAACAGATGGTGAAGGCTAAGTTTAAAATGATGCACCCATTAAAATAACCTACACTGCCCAGAGATTGTTCACGAAATGACAGGATTTGTTTGCTTTTAGAGGATTTTTGCTTTAATGAAATACTCTACTTTGGAAGGAGGCTAGACTTCAGAATATGTTTGTTATACCATGGGATTCACAGTAACAAAATTTTGCAGTAATTTTAAAGATAGTTCATGTATTTTGTGTGTGTGCAAGTATATGTGTGAGTGTTTGTATACATACATACTCACTTGAAAAGTTTTATGCTTCGAGATTTAGAGAGGTGAAGCACTGGTTAAAATGATATATGACTGCAAAAACTATTCCTGCTCCTGGCTGGTTTATTTTGTGCACCTGCTGTTTGGAAAAATGGCTTTTTTTTTTTTTCTTTTTTCTTTTTTTTTTTTTTTCAGTAATAGGATTATAGTGCCTAGCAGGCTTGCAAAAATATCTCTCCAACCCTCTCCCCTTACTCTGCCTATGTTAACGTCAACCCAGCCCCAAAACACATACTCTACTTCAGATCTTGACAGATAGTTATTAAAGCAAGGAAGATGCTACAACACATTATTACACAGGAATCAGAAGATTTAAGCCAACAGCTACTGAAAAGAGATTTTTTTTTTTTTCCCCCTCCCCTTTTTGGCAGGATTCTTGCAACAAAATAATGTGTTGCATGGTACCTGAGACCCTAGTTAACATTAGCAACTGGTTTATTCTCTAATTGTAAAATGTCTTACTCAGTTAGGATGAAACCCACTCGACATAATGACTCTTAGGGCCCCCTTAAATTTTTAAACTCCTGAGCTGGAAGTATACTGATACGGAA
Organism: Phoebastria nigripes; assembly: GCA_035582835.1. Lineage (NCBI taxonomy): Eukaryota > Metazoa > Chordata > Aves > Procellariiformes > Diomedeidae > Phoebastria > Phoebastria nigripes. Next base: position 109,565 of record JAYKAV010003364.1, read on the forward strand.
GTCGTGTATGTGAAGGACAAGTACAATGTCTAAGGCCTATTAAATATATGATAAACCTTTAGGGCAAAGCAGTTGCATCCAATCTTTTTTAGCAATAGCACAGAAAATCCTTATAGAAGGAACAAAAGAGGTAGCACCTAATGTTTCAGCTTCGAGACTGGAAGCAGGGGCTGTTTCAACTTCGAGGTGGAAATACTCATCGTTCCCCTAAGCTAGAAAATATTCACCTGAAGTTCCTAAGAGATTTTTGCAGTTTAGGTATATTTTCTATTACCTCAAACTAACAAAAAAATGGATTAAGAAATAGTCAGTGCCTAGTGGTTCAACAAAAAGTAATTATTAAAATGTCATGATTTATATAAAAATGACTATATGTGTAAATAGAGTTCTGAACCAACTCAGAATTTAACTTTTGTTAGAAGCTGTTGGTAGAAACTTAATTTTTCAGGCTTAGAGTCTGAATTAAGGAATTTTTTTTTTTTTTTTTATGCAGCTCTTTCTGATATAATTGAGAAGTTGCTCAGATTTTGAGCACAAATACAGAAGATCAAATATGGCATATGCATACAGAACGTAGCCCTTCAAGACAAATCTTGCCCAAATCTTGTTTTCTAAATGCTGAGAGCAAACGTACCTTTCTGAAAAGTATTTCTGGTTATACCGCATTTCAGAAAAAGTATATTGTACACCTCAGGAAAGAAAATATATAACCTCAACCCTATTCTTGCCTTCCAATATAGTTTTAAATGTAAAAAATGCTATGCTTTTTATAAATTAACATTCATAAAATTAAGAGGGAAATTCCGTATTTTGAAGAACTAATACAATATAAAGCTAATACAAAAGCCTGTTATCAGACCCTGGATGCTGTTAGAGAGGAATGCTTTTAAATAAGCATACAATTAAAAAAAAATCCTTAAAGAACATGATTTCATAAGTACACTGCCAATAATTTTACAACCATCTCGTTAAACATTAACCCTGCCATCTAGCCACTGCATCTTTAAGAGAATGAATAATCTCCATTGCTAAATGATTTCCAGATAAAGAAATTAAACTGATAAAATGTGTAAATTAAAACAGGTCAAGTAATCTCTGGTTTCACTGTTAACTAGTACACGTTTACATGTGAAAATGACAGGATGTTTTCTTATTAGTTGTAATATGTAACTACATATATTTCCATGCTTTTTTCCCACTTTTCCCCTTGAGGGTGAGTTCAGTTTTTTTTCAAACAGAGGTAATAGTAAAAAAAAATTCATATGTGTATAAGTAAGAGCAGAGAAGAGTATGCACCCCCAATCATCCAGAAGATGCCAGAAAGATTATTCACTTTAGTAAATAAAAAATTTAACTAAAGTTGTGCTCCAAATAGCACCGTGCCTTGCTAGAAAATGGAGAAAACCAAAACACCAAAATATATAACACCAAATTAATTAAAACCAAAGCAAGTCAAATAGCCATTTAAGAGACAGTAGAAGGCAAACCACTTGCAAACACTGTCAGATTTTGCTTTCACTTCCACTACCTGGGATGAAACACAAACTACTGACAGAAAATTCAGACCTATATAATGTTTTGTCTATAGAATTATTTGCAAAAGAAAGAGGAGAAGCATGTGTACAGGTCTCTGCAGAGGACAATATCCTATGCAATACCTCCGAAAATGTACTGCGTAATTTAGCACGAAGTTATGTTTACTGCACATCTACTGTGAGGAGAGATCACGTTCTGCATAGAGGTAGTGGACTATCCTTTCCTGCGCGGGTTTTCTTCAAACCATTGCCACACATGGTATCTACAGATTTTATTATATGGACCCACTCAAGTAGTCGGCCTCTTTCCCAGAAAACTCCTCCAAACTCTGGCATGAATTATGGACAATTGAGGAGATGTGTGCACAAAGCACAGCTCTGAATAAGTGTTTCAGCTGTTAATTTACAACGTACCAGTAGAAAGAATTTTTTTTTTTTTTTTTTTTAAACAGATGCCACAACAGCCAGTTGTTTCACAGAAAGGAAGTTTGTTTCCCACTGGCACTAATAATACTCCTTTCCATCAGTGGCTTGAGTCATAGCTATTACTCACCTCTCGCCTAACCATTAAATGAGGTCCTCTCTCAGATTCTGCTCCCGTTTCAGTGACAGGGATGTAAGCTGCATCGAGGCAGAGGTATAGGACGACAGTATGGGAAGTTTGCTCATCTGCTTACTAAATTCCTACAAGTTAAAATGAACACACATCATTAGTGTTCCTTTCTGCATAGGTAAATAATGGCAGAAATCAGCCTTTAATTGGTTATGCACAGTAAAAAAAGCATGCAAATAGTAGTGGTGTCCTGCAGGGATAACATTCAAGCGGTATTTTGTCATTTTGGTAGTCTCCATTATAAGCAATCCCAGTAATTAACTAACAAAAAGCTAGGAATCCCACACACTTTACAACATCTGTAAGCTAAACTTACTGCTCCACTTCCCCAAGAAATCCCTTTTCTCCCCTATTTTAACATTCCTAGATTTTCATAGTTCTCTGACATGCAACCACACGGAGGAGATTTTTACCCCGTTCACAGAAACTAATGTTCCTCCCATCCTCACTGCTACAATTAGCAGTGAACTAACAAAAATATCATTGATCAGCCTTCCTGAGCAGGAAGCGTGTCTTCTTTTTGAAATATCATGCGATCATCTTTTTTCCAAACAAAACCATTTTACAGTTTCTATTTACAGGATATGAACAAACCAATTTAAAAAAAAAAAAAAATCATTAATTGCAGATTCTGGCATTCAGTTATCTGCCAATGGAACATTCCTTGGCTTGCTGGAATGCAGAAAGAACCTTACAGTTGTGAGAAATAAGCATTTTATCTCCATTTTTCAGATAAGGAAAAGTTATTTGATGCAGGTCACAAATGAGACGTTTCTACAGCAGGAACAGAACCCAAAATACTTGGTTTCCAGACTCACACTCTGACCACTTCGCTATGCTTCCATGGCTTTAAAAAAACAATAGCACATCAGCAGCCATTGCCCAGCCAATTTTGTTTAAATCACTGCTTCTCAGTTGGTGATCTAATCAGGATGGCAGTCAGGCCTGCTCTGCTCGTGACTCCTGCAGCACTCATCTCAACAGGAGTTGCAGCATAATGCATGTTTATAATGGATGGTTGAATCAAAAATAAAGGTAAGCTATTTGTTTGAAACGTTCATCTTATTTATTTTATGTTCATATGCTTGCATAGGAAGCCTCTTAAGTGGTTGTTTGAGATCCAAGTCAGAGAGGTGTACAAATAGGCAAAGCCAACAAATACTTCTACTGATTATTGCGAGCATGTGCCTTAGCATTTCCTTACAATGTGAAATTCAGAAAGTAAAACTGAAAAAGTTCTGTTTACCCAAGCATCCTCAAAGGGAAACAATAATGCTTAAAACAGAAGCATTCCTGGTGCTACATGAAAACAATTTGATAGCATAATAGTAACAAAAACCCCCTCCATTTTTCAAGTGTATAGAATTCAAAATCTGTTTGGTAGTTGTACATCAGTTAACTATTTTCAAATACATGCACACAAAAATTAATGTTGCACAAAACCAACTCCCACATCCAATGATTAAAAGCTACATACTAAGAATTATAGCTATTTCCCAAAAAACAAATGAAGACTTATGCTATGCCCATCTGTTGTAGCGATGGGGATAAGTGTAATTGGCCAGCCTCAAAGCTCTCTTCTCAATGACAATTTCTATTGACAGGTGCCCATATATATTTCCTTAAAGAATATGAGCCTCTAGCTAACTGACTTGACTGCAGTCCTAGCTTTGGTGACCACAAATATTGCAACAATAAATGGAAACTACTTAAAAATACTGTTTCTTTTAACAAGGACAATATCCCACAGTGTATGTACAGACAGACACACATATGTATACACACAGAGCCCTCAAAAGATTTGTCCCCAAATGTTTGGGCAACTGCCTGGTTATTTGCATATCATCAAATGCTCATACTGCTCTTTGATTAGATACAGGAAAAGGACTTTTAGCCATTTAGTAAATAATCTCACTAAAGATTCCTGGAGCTAAATACAGTCAGCAAAGTGGTGATTTCCTACAAATCTATATTCCTCGAGTAATGTCCATAATATAGCTTCAGTGAGTTAGATTCGATGGCTTATATCTACTGAGGTGTTTATTTTTTTGACCTCTTGGGGATGACAGGGCAACGACCTCTTGCTTTCTGGTGACTTCTCTCCTATGGTAAATGATTTTGAAGGCTTCTCTGCCTGGGAAGGATACTGAAGGACAGTGTACGCTTTGAATTTACAGCATAGCAGTAGACAACAGAAAGCTATAGTCAGTCAAAACTATATTAAGTAACAAGAGTGTCCACATGGACAATTACTGTGGAATTACCAGTGTGTTGTAAATTCACAGACATACTGTACACTAACACCTTTGCTCCCTTATAGACAATCTCTTCATCCTTTCTTGATGAGCACAGTCCTAATTTTCTAGGGAAGGGAACAGGTACGCACAGAATAAAGAGGCTTTAGGGATGGAAGTCTGAGCAAAGTACATATACAAAATGGAGGAAGGGTTTTAAGTCAGCCTGTTCAGACTGATTGGAGTTGGTTTATGCTTTAATGAGAGCTGGCTGGGAACTGGCTTCTTCTTTTTCATGGTTTTTCTACTAAAAATATAGAGAGATTCTCAATCCTGGTCAAACATTGCATTTCAGCATAATACTAAATCAATATTCTCAGAGACAAAAATATGGTTTTGATCAATAACATGTTATTGATTTAATAAGGGAAAATGTTTCATTTCAATTCACATTTTTACGTTATTCTAATACACCAAACCTTTGAAATGAAAATCAGAAAGTTCCTTTTTGATAAAGTAAAAATTTTATTCGAAAAAGAAAAATCAATAGAATGTTTTTTCTCTAATCTTTTAATTTCAATGAATTCAACATTTTCTGTCAGAAATAATGTTTTATCAGAAAATGCTTGATTAGCTCTGACTTTAGTCCCAAAAGATCTCTAGAAAGCCAGCTTCACCTGCCCTCATGGATCACAAGTCATGAAAACACTACCCATCGACACCCAGCTTGAGACCTACAGTGCAATGGACCAAAAGCCACAAACACCCAGCAGAGCACCATAACAGCAGAAAATTGGCTGCGTGAACACCATCACAACACAGACTGCTGCAAGGGCTGCATCACACAGGCTTCAAATCCCCCACTCCACCAGCCTAGCAGCAGTAAAGGAGAAAACTGAGATCACTGGATCGGGCGTCTCCACGTCAGAGCAATACGTAAAGGCACTTGTCTGCATTAACACAGAGCACGACGTCCACTGCCCCATTTGCTGTTCCATGACTATTGAGTGTCATTTGACCCATGAGTTTGTCTGCAAATCATGCACTTCCATGTCTGTACACCCCCCCCAAATGTACTTGCATACATAGTACTTGCATGGTAATTCTGAACACTTTATGCTTTGCCTATAATAAATAGTAATAATAATAATAATATTGATTCCCTAGTGGAAAGGGTACAGAGTATTTCTGCAGGGAGAAAAGGCACCCACTAAAGTGACAAAAAAGGGGTTTGTTTAGTTTTGTTAAAAAAAGAAAAAAGGAAAAAAAAAAGGAAGAAAGAAAAAAGTAAAAAAAAGTTCTACAGATTTAGAAAAGGGAACAGCTCTGGAAGAGGCTCAGGTCAGTTTTATCTTTGAAAAAGAACTGATATTGCTAGCATTAACAACTGGCAGAAGAGTTACATTTGAAGGAATGATTTGTTCTTTCTGGGAAGAAAATCAGCAGCTCAGTGGAATCATTGATATTTTGAATTTGATGCAATATAGCAATTCTTTCTGTGATTACTTAGACATTAATAAATGTAGCTCATTTTATAGGCTATTTATAAATCATGCGTTTAGTATACAGCATGTCCAGGAGAAAATGAGAAGTTATTACTCACCCAGAGTATCCTTCTTGGGAAATACACTTTAGTAACTGGGTCAGAATTTACTTCAAGCTATCAAGATAAAAAGGCATTCAAATCAATGATAGCATCAATCTGTATACAGTAGATCTAAATCTAGGCTAGTGAAAATCTAACCTTTCACCGTTAAGAGTAATTGGCTTGAATAGAAAATGCAGATGCTTTCTCAACTTCTTTGTCTCTGTATTGTTTTGTAATAGAATAAATTATAATTCAGTGAAAGATAATTACTGCAAATATATAACTAGAAAAAAAAGTTGTGCTTGTGCCAAATAAGATTTATAGATTTTGTACATGAGCATACCTTATGAAACGTTGTGCTAACTGCAGCCAACTCTACCTAAAGGAAGTGAAGGGCTATTACAATGGCTTGTATACGATGTGACAATGCCAAAGAAAACTGGAGGATCCTTGTAATTAAATGAGCTAAGTTTCCAAACACTTAAGAAATCCCGTCAACTCATAATTCAAATGTGCCATCTTGAGCCCAAGACACATTAAATCCATACAAGCATATAGGAGACTAAAACATAAATCAAACTTCATAAATATACCACAGATTTATCTTTCTTAAGGGAAAAATAATTTTCTATTCAGCTTGATGACTGAATTGCTGCTATTACCAAACTCAGGTTTGTTCACATTTGATTAATTCCTTCAAAACATTCCTGTTTTGTTAAATTTAGAAATCTTCTCTTAAAATGAACAGCATAAGCTAAACGTAGAAAATCTGTAAGAACTTCCATAAAAATCCTCCCTGCTAATTTCAACATTGCCGGGATTTCTTCTCTCATTTTTGAACCTTCAGGAGATTCAAGCCTACTGGTCTCTTTTTAATCAAACTTCCTGTTCAGTAACTTTTCTATGCCCATCTTTCCTATACATTTTTACAGTGGCATCCAAACAAAGATCATTAGTATATTCTGTCTTACACTCATACTCCAATGACTGTATTGCACATGCTGTCATAGTTTCTAAAGTGCTACTGACGCCATTCCGATTTGCTTCTGTTGGCAGTGTTTGTTTAGTAAGCCTACTCTTGTTTGCCAGAATTACCATGCACAGAGAGCATGGACAATCTAACAATTCACCTTCCATCAACTAGGGTTCTGATACCTAGCTAAATTTTGCTCAGCATGAACTCTGATTAACTAAACTGACTTCTACATGAAGTGATTTGTCTGAGGTGATTGAGTCTCCTGGACATCACTCAAGTCAAAAACTTCAGCTCCCAAAATATTCTGGTTTAATTCAGGAATTTTTTTTCCAAGTTGCAGACTATTATAATTAAGTTATAATTTATCAACTGTAAGACAAAGTAACTACATTTTAGAGTTCTTCCTCCCCCTTTCTTTTGCCCATGGGACTTAAATGACAGCCATGTATATCTGTGCATGTAATCAGAGTTACAAAAGGTTTCTAAGTATTTTCAGGTGGACATTATGAATACATTCAGCTATGATGCATGGCTGATCAGCCATGTGCTCTGGGGCAGGGAGGCAGGTGGAAGCCATGACAGCTCAACCGGACTGAGAAAATGAAGTCTATAATTTAATAGAAATAAAACCGAAGAAATGAATCAGCAGCATCAGTCTTATGCCGAGAAACATCACATGTGGTATTCTGCTAGCGAGCAGAAGTGAAAAGCAGCTTTTCAACTCTGTAAGAAAGAGTGATAGAAATGCAATCAACACCTAGAAAATAAACATTAGAGGTGAAAGTTCCCGCTTCTGCCAGCACCAACTGACATTTCCTTCATATGAAGAGAGATGGCTGGAAAGACGAGAGAAGCCATGCAGCAGTGAGCTCAGGAGAGGCTAATCCCACTGCCGCTTAGGCAGCTTCCCAGGCAGGCTTGGGCAAGCACACTGCACTCTGCAGTGCCACAGTTATACTTTTATCAGTATCTATGCAAGTTAGATGGGTAAGTGCAAGGACGTCTAAGTCGTCCTTACAAGCATAACTGTAGTGCAGATGTAACTTCATTATCTCTCAGAATTTAGAAGTCAGTCTAGTCCATTCTCAGTTGCAATGGAGCAGAGAAATGGCAGCTCGAGCATACACTGAAATGTTGCCATTAGTAGTTGAGTACAAAGTAAACACTGGGAAAAATGCACACAGCATGCTGCAAGAGAGGACACCCTCTAAAATCAGTTCCCTAACATACAGTACTTAGCACAAGTTGATTTCAAAGCCTGGCTTGGATTGCTTATAACAAATGTTCTAACCATGTTCTGAAATATTAAACATGTACATAGTTGAAGAACAAGGTTATTCATGAGCTTAAATGCTTGTTCCTAAATGAACTTGAGTTAATCTATGGATAATTGACTGAAGTTATTTACGATAAAAATAACAGCCAAGGCACTAAATTGTGTCCTGGAACAAGCATTTATGAAATACTAGCACAAGCCCAAGCCATATGAAATACATAGGCTAACATTTATGTATTGGCTAGTTTAAATAAAAGTCAAATAAGAACAATAAATTTTAAAATGTCCAAACACAGAATATACAAACACGAGTGGAAGAAGGCTATACTAAGTCATTGTTTAGTAATTTTTCTTTATTATTTTAAAATAAAAGATGTCTCTTCATTATTTTTAAGATTTTGGCTCCTAGCACTAATAATTCTATATACAGAACCTAACTCTTCCTCCTGGGAAGTTTTTTGGTATTCTGAAAAAGAGCAGTTCAGCAGACATAGAGTCTACCTCCTAGACATTTGCAAAGCCGTACATTTGTTTGAATACAATTTTCTGGATCTATGTAAAATATTTGTTTTTCCCTTAAACATAAATTCTATTTTATGAGTAACAGCCAAAACAAAAGAAGTGTTTTATCTCATTTTGTCTCTGCCCATGAAAAATATTGATAACAAACATTATTGGTCAAACTTTCCATTATTTTTTTCAGGAAGTTCAGAATGAGTTTTTTTTCAGTTATCAAAGAAAAAAAAAAAAAAAAAGAATTCGTGCTCTAAAAATGTAACTTTCACCTAATCTACTGCTGATTTACTAAAACTGATGCCAAAAACAACCTAGTAAAAACAAGTAATCTCCTTTGCAATTTGCTTAAATCACAGATGTAGCTTTAATAAAATTTGGGAAAAAAAAGAAAATAATCACTTTCAATATATAGTAATGGTGTCGCTAAGATATTACCCTAAAGTTTAAGACTGTTTTATCTTTTTCTGGAAAAAGCAAAACGAAACCAATAGACTACTATACTCAGATTTGATGCCTGGATGACTTTTAATCTAGACACAATGTGTAGCTGAAGTTTGTTTCTTAAAATTAAAACTCCAATTCGTTTATTCAAACTTAAGTTAGGCCGTGAACAACGTGCTTATTCTATGAGATTTGAACAAAAAGTTTCCTCTCCGAATCAGCATATCAAATAAGAGAGTCAAAACATCAGACGCTGAAGGATTGTGAATCGAAACATTTTCATTTGAGTTTGAATTCTCCTTTATGATAAAAAAAAATTGTTTTGATCTTCCCAGAGAAAGAACATGCATGCTATTAAAGTATTTCTTGTTTATAAGACACAAATAAAAAAGCAAGTAGTTGACTTACAGAAGAACCTTTTCAGAAACAGTACGCTACTTTATTATTATTATAGTACTGTTCAGCAGCTCCAGACAGTATCATCAGTTCTTACGCTAGGCAATATAATGACTGAAAGCATTCTCTGGCAAAATACTTATTCAACTTTTCTTATACATGATAAAAAGAAATATTTTCCGTGTTTTACAAGTAGGCTGCAGAGAAAAATACGTGATATGTCAGTCATTCAAGAAATTTGTAGGACATTTGGAATAAAGCAGGAGCAGGAGCTCTGCAGGAGCAGCTCTCTGTTGGTTTAGTTAGGAAGACTAACCTCCAAAACAGAGACACTTGAGACATACCAAAAATTCAGGTAACTTGGCAGTTCATTGCCCATCATAGTTTTACAAGTTTGTAAACTACCTTGTAATCCTGATTACAACCTCTAAGTAACCCTCTACTTAATATAAACAGTAATTCAATCAGGAACCTTACTTTAGCAGGGATACAGATGGAGTGATTTGGAGCAGGGGGCATACAGCTTTCCACAATAAACTGCGTGCTAGCTTGCAACAGTTTCTGTGATGTACAATTTGCTCACGTTTCAAAGTTACTAAGGCTTTAGGTCTTCACAGTGAGCTGCTATTGGGTATAATTCTTACTCTACCAACTACAATATCTGAATTTTGTTTTAATTGGAAAATGGGGGTGGGGGAGGAAGGGGGCAGCAGGGGCAGAATGAAGCTCCATACCTCCTCTTTGGTTTCAAAATATCATTTTATAAAATCAATTTGTTAAAACTTTGGTGGAGTATTTGTCACTAATCATATACCTTGTTGTCAATTGCTACACAACAATTCACAGCTCTCACTGTTTAATTGAAGTGCTTTGTGCTCACATCTAGCACAGAAGATGAGGGAAATTATTCCTAAACTATGAAATAAGAATTTTTCAGAAGCTGATGAATATTTCATTTCCAATCTTTTACCAAATCAAGATAAGAATGAACTCTTTCCACTTCAGATTAAAATAACTGGATTCATAGGCTGCGAGGTTGCTACCCTCAGTCCTGGCAAGCAGCAACTTGTTGCCCATTTTGCTTATTCATTTTAGCATTACCATGAGGGTACACTCCATAATTTGTGGAAAGTGGTTACAGATACTAGATGAATGTGACTTTCGCATTCTTCTTTGTCCATGCATACACGAAGTTATTATCCCTCCTGAGTCTCATTTTGCCAGGTATCTTCGTCTATTAGCTTTGTTCTTATAGCTCTCTGTGCATGCGATGCTTTGTCTGCCTCAACCTCATCTTCATGACTTTTGAACAGAACTGCTTTATTGGAGTTCTTTCACAGTATACCCATTAACAGTTGTTTTAAATGATGATAAGGAAAAAATTATTATATGATTTCACTGAGCAGGATCAAATCTTGGAATGTGATGATAATTTGTTCATCGTGTTTTATGATTATGCTTAAAATAATTGTGTTGCTTTTTAATAATGCAAGAGCACTACTGCTAAAGACACAAAACAAATAAATTTGTACCTATCTAAGAGAGAACTGACAAATCTCTCTTGGCAATTATATTGTGACAAATAAAAGGATTAGGTCAACTTCACATAAAAGCCTAGAACTGAATTCTTAGTACAATGCCTGCCGAGCAATGTGCAGTGAACAATATGCAAGTGAACTAGACATACAAGTCGTTGCACTAGCTCATGTGACATGTTTAGTTCTTACGATGTGCTCATTTTATGCTGTTTTAATTGTTGCCCTTAGTAGAGCTAAGGAAGAGACCTTGTTTGAGGTCTTTATTTTATGTAGGCAGCATTTTAGTCTAATCTTGCTATATATTTGCAAATGTTAATTTTCTCTATCTGAATGAAGGTAATATATAAATCTAATGAAAAATATGTGGAAAGCACATTATGAAAATATCAATGGAAAACTTTTAACTAAAAGTAATTTATTGGCTAAATAGCTCTAGAGTGTTATTCTGGAAACCAATATTATACTCAAATCAAGTTTGCACTTAATTTCAGTATTGATGGCCTGGCATATTGATTTCAGTTCCATCAGATAGCAAAAGGATCTAAAATGGTTCAAGTAATGATTTTGTGCTAAAAAGCTTATTCCCATTAAAATAGTTCTTCTGAGGTACAAGATATATCACTATCCAATATTCCAAGGACAAATCCTTCCATTACTATCAAACAAATATAGTAAGGGGGAGAGATGTGAATGAAATACATGCCACAGCTGTTGTAGAAAGTCGTATGTTCTAAATGGTCAAAGCAACAACTGTCTAATTCAGTCTATTACATGACTGTCCTTATAGAAGTCTGCAAAAAAAGTTGCAATACAATGACTAAATCACTACGTATAAGAATATGTACCACCCCTGAACAGTGTTGCAAGCTAATCAAGAAAAAAAGAGAAGCATCAGAATAGAAATCAATAGATCAGCTCTGGTGTGTTAGGAATTAGCTCTGACTAGTTAACAAAATAATCTGAGAATACGGTATCCAACATATGTTTAAACATCCTTATTTGGAGATGGATTCACTACTGAATACATTTGCATGCGACAGCTGGGTGACCACAAATAAGTGCTCCACTAGCAGGGAATCATCTAGTAACTGGTACCTAGGCATTTAACTGCTAAATTCTCTTCATTAATGGTTGAATATATTCTTTCCTCAGGAATACTGTATAAAAGAACAAGCTTACTGCCCCCGTCTCCTATACACCTCTTAGAGAGCAACACACTTAACTCGGCATCATTGGCATCCCTGTCTGAAGTGAGCGATTTGATAGGTTGAAGTTAAAAAGAACCGTTTCGTTGAAAAGATCCTGCTTTCAAAAGGAAAAAAAAAAAAATGCCATCCTCAGCTCCCTGGCTCTTCTGTTTATTTTCTTCTTTTCAGTAGGTTTTTTCAATAGAGGTATCATGGTGGTGATTATACATAGAAGGCCAGCAAGGCCAAGAAACCTCTTATAGTGACTCTTAGGGGAGAGGGCACATACTTTGCCAGGCAGCAGCACAAACTGGGTCCCTCCAACCAAGTTTACCTTTTCTGTAACCTGTATATTCCTATACACACTTTGCAATGCTTAAGTTAAAGGAAGATCTCAGTGGGTGACCAGAATGCTGCCTTCCTCTACCACAACATACTGTACAACTGCCACTACAGTACAGAATCATGTACGCAGGCAGCGAGCCAAGTATTTACAGTCACTTACAAGCCATGAAAAGTCCCTCCATAACTCTGAGAAGTTGCTAAGGCACTTTACAGTCCCAGATGACACAGCATAAAGAGGCCAACTGTATGATCTATAATTCTACAGATGGAGGAATCAGCTGATAATCCCTCTGTCAAATCAAGGTTCCAGTCTACTGAGACACTTCAGCCTCCTTCAGCAATTATCCACCTCTAGTACTGCCAGAGTCCAAAACTCCCTCACCAGCTTCTTTCAGATATTCCACATGTGAAAGGTGTAACATTTAATATCCCCAGTCTCCAGGAAGGCAGACATGGGTGAAGCCAGCTCAAACCTGCTGCTCTATTCCAAGTTACTTTACTAGTTGTCCAGTTTTCATACTCTGTGTTGGACTGAGCCACGTATTTACACTCCCCATGCTGGTCTGGCTGACTCAGGGAGACATTTACATCACCAGATGATCCATTCAGCTGTTGATAGCTGCTTATGTAAAACAAAGGCCACCCCCTCGTCCCCTTTCTGTTGAGACAGTCAGCTGCTTTGCCTTATTCCCTGAGCTTCACCCCTGCTCTCTCCACTGAGCCTTCTTCCATTGTAGGGGTTTATTCAGTCAAATTCCATCCCTAGGGGTTTAATCAGTCACAACTACAGGGCAGGCCTTAAAATATCAGGGGTCACCATACCTTTTATGTCTTGTTCCTTCTCCAAGACAGGGCAGGAGGCTTCATACAAAAACTAAAGGGAAAATTCCATAGGGCTTCCATGGGTGGCAGCAGCTGTTCCAGTGCAGGGAATCATTAATATGAAGACTTGCTTGAATCTCACTACTAATCCATCAATCTGAGAATGGTGTACACAAGTCCTTAAAAGCTTTACTGATAGAACTGAAAGATATGCACTGCTACCAACTGGGATTAAAGAAAAAAGGAAAAAAAGAAGCCTTTCTGTTAGTTAATATTGCCACAAAGCTATTCCTAACTGAAGAAGAAATAACCCAACAAAACACCCCTCCCCTGACCTTCTAATTAAGTCTATAGATTGATAACCCTGGAGCTTTCAGTAACTGAAGGAAGGCAGCCTCTCAGTTACATGTGACAAAACAGACATCTGGACCTGGTGCCCTCCTCATGGCCTTTGACTTCAATGCCACCCCATCGGGGCAGCTCCAGCACACTCACAGGCATGAGCAGGGTTGTGGAAACTCCTCCAGATGTTGTGAAGGAAGGGCTCTGCTGGGTACAAAGCACTGTAATCTCCTATCGGGCAATCCACCTTCAGTCAGCAGTCAGGATCATGGAGGGAAGAGAGTCATCCTCTTTCCTCTCCTACTCCCAATGCCCAGGAGATCAATGTGATCTAGCTGTCAGGCTGCCAGAAGCATAAGAAAGATACATGCAACTTGATCTGCCTGTTTCCTTATCATACTCAGCCAGGTGAGGCTGCTGGTTGTGCAAAGTAAGACCACTGTTCAAGCTGTACAAGTCACCATCTAATGAGGCATACTGTGAGATATTCATAAACTCTAGTTCTTCAGGATTTCTTGTTGGAGTTCATATACCAGGGTAAACCTCTGCTCCCAGATTATGTTGGTTTCTGAATGAGTATTTTGCTTAGATGTCCATGAAGTCTCATTAGGGTGCCTTTTCACTGGTTCACAAGCACTTTGTAATTGTCCCTACAGTGCTGATAAGCTCTGTTTTCCCTAAAGAGAAGCAATAGCCAATAACCATTGTCCCAAATAACTGAGTAAAGGAATAGCATGTGGGGGAAAGGAGGAAACCCAAAACTTTGGCAATACCAGTCTTTGGCCATCCTCAGCTGATAACTGGTGTAGCCTTCTTACAACCTTATAGACATAGTAAGGAACATTGTTTCCATTGGGTATTCCTTTGAAGCAGGAATTAGCCACAATTGTAATCTAATAAATCTTCCTCTCATCCAGGTAGCAAGTGCTACCACACACATCCCTCTTAGTCACTCTCTTATGTATTCTGTACAACGGAAGTCTGCATAAGTCTAACTTTAACAGAACCTCTAGGAGCAGGTGACCAGAGAGACTGCTAAAAGTGCTATCTTTAAGAGCAAAATGTGGGTAGATGTTTGCCAGCTCTCAGAGGGGATTGATCAGATTTTATTTCATAATTGTATCCTTTTACCAATAAGTTTGCAATAGAAATTAAGGCTGTAGTTTCTATTTTTGGGGGTTTTTTTTGTTTTTTTTTTTTTCTCTTATGTTTTGGATTTGTTTATTTAGCCCTTATCTTTAACGATAAAAGCCTGGACTGCCTTCCAAAAATCATAGTAACATTAAAATTCTAGATTTTGAATCAGTTTTCCAGTTGTAACAAACCTGTGAAAGCTTTACTGTAATTTTCTGTAATATTAACATTGGATAATCTTCAAAGTGCAGCACACAGTTGTTTGCCACAGCTGACAAAATGAAGACTTGGAAAAAACTTCAGTTCTCACATGCTAAGGAGATTTCTTTTTCTGAGTTTAGCAGAAAAAACAAGTCACTGTAAATCCTGTCAGATTTGTATCTGCTCTGTCCCAGATCTGTAGGATCTCAGTAGAACTATCCCTCAAATTAAAGAGACTGATGCTGTCAGCTTCTGTAACACCAGCACTAGAACTTAAAACAAGAAAGCCATCTCTATTATTCTTTACATGTGCTTTTCCCTTTATTCTACTGTGGTGAGAAAGGAAGAATCATGACTACGACTTTTAGAAACAGTCATCGTTTCTATGGAAGAAAGAGGCAGAGCTTAGGTCACTAGAGCACATTCCCAGAGCAAGTTGGAATGAAACCCAAATTCTTGAGTTTTATCTTCTTCTGTTGCAAATATTTTGTCAATAGGTTTCACAGGTTTATCTTTCACCCTTATTATAGCGGCTAGTCCATGCAAAGGACTGACTACTACTATCATCAGTCAATTGGAACATACTCGAAGTGACAGAAATAAATATGGTGGGTTTCCACAATTACAAAATTGCTGTTGACTTGTATCGGTAGCAATACGGTTCCACATAATAGAATTTCTAGGAGGGATTAGTTTGCTTTCCTAAGTAATGAAATAACACATATTTGAGTGTCCAAAGAAAGTCTTGTACTCAGAGCTCTATGCTTTTTTTTTCCCTATATGTGTACTTGTCTGTCAAGCTGGATTTTTGTTGCCTTTTTTTTTTTAAGCCACCATTAGGAAATAGGGAAGAACTACAGACCATTTATAGAAAGTTGCAATGTTATGTAAGATTAGACATATCCTTTCCTAGATTCCTACCTATAAGAAATTCAGCTACAAATGTTCGCAAAAGTTACTACCAGCCAACTCCATGTATTCAATAATACCTTAGTAACAATGAAATTTTAAGTATACGCTTTTTTTTCCTAGATTGCAGTCTCATTTGCCATACTGTTCAGCTTACCATCAAGTTGGTAAGAAATGCTAAAATATCATCAGATTCCTCAGCTATTTTCTAAGATGGAGAACAACAGACACTGCCAAACACCATAAAGTAACCTTCAATGCTATTGACAGATATTCAGCAACCAAGAGGTAATATTCAGCCCTGTGCTTTCCACATGCAAATGGAAATTAGGATTCACTCAGCCAAAGTCAGAGGAATGACAGTTCCTCTTCAATTCTATTTCTTTCATGTCTGGAAGCCAGCATTTTGAAATGTAGTTTTAAAAAAATTATAAAGATCCAGAAGATCTACCGAAATCCAACAAATTAGACTTTCTTTGACTTACATAAACCCGGGAACTTCATAGGCATAACAACCAGTGCAACCACGGCACATGTACTTAGAAATTTTCATATACTCTACCATCATAAGGTCTCCAATCATTTTGGCCCTGTCTCTCACAGAAATGTATATTTCTGTTTTCCTTTCTGTCTATATGGAAAGAGTTAGAAGAAACTCTACTTGTTTTTAAATTATTTGCATTTAAATGTACTTGAAATTAAGTCAACAAAAAAATAGCTACATTGTATCCCTCACAAATAAAATGGTTAGACAATATGATCAGTTCTTGAAAAAACAAACCCCACCAAATTCCTGATGCTGTATGCCACACTTGTTCCTTTGTCAGAAATACTTTGCTTTCTAAGAAAATGAAATATTTCAATTGGACTTCAAACCAACATACGTTACTGCACTTCTGTAGTATATTTTTTTCTCAATTTTAATAATCCAGTTCTACCCTTTTCTCTTCCCCTTTCCATTGCATTCAACCAAGTTTTCATTGTATTTCTGTTTTTCTCTTTAGAGCAAACGAACAAGCAAAGCCAGCCAGAGAGCCTGCCCTTTGAAATGGGCAGTGCTGTATATCTAATTTGGATTAGTCATGCATTCATTCCAAACTAAAAGCAATGTTTATGCTTTTTTTTTTCATTATGCTTTGGCTCTTCGGCAAGTTCCGTATTCATTAACACAAGTTGGCAGACAGGAGTTTAGGCTAGTGTGGGATTTATTCAGGAAACAGACGCAGTATGGGCATGAGGGAACATTTCTTTCTTATAAGTGCTGTGCACACCTTCTCATGTGGATTTGTGAGACATTTTATTTGCATAAACAGCTGTCTTCTTACCTCATTTCTGCAGCAACAAATAGTACCATGCAAGAAAGCTGCCATAAGAGATCCTGCTCTTATTCTTCAAACCACTCCCCCCACTTCCCTTTGCAGCTGGCTCTTCAAACTCAAAAAAAATTATTTCCCAATTCTATTATAACCTGTATTGCAAGAATGAGATATCAAGACTTAATTCCTGTAGATAATTTAAGGCCAAATATCAATATCTTTTAAACTTTTAGCCATGTCAAAAATGATTATATTGACTGTTTTTCTGAAATTAGAGTAACATTCTAATAATTAAACAGGGGAAAAAAAAAATCTATCAGGTAAACAGCAGAATTTTGAAAGATCAAAATACTACACATCACTTTTAGAGTTCAAAGAGCTAAAAAAAAAAAAAAGGCAAGTATATGTTAGTACTTCATCTCTGTAAAGAATATTTCAGAGGAAAATAAACAAAACAGGTAGTATATTTCAGTGTGTGGAACAAAAAAGACAAATGTTCCAGGCCAACAAAAAGAAATAATAGTGGATTTTTTTTTTTTTTTTTTTAACAGGAGTATTTTGATTACTTTACTCATAGATTTTACATAAAGATGCTATTACACAGTATGCCTCTAACTATGCCACTTACAACATACCCCTGGTGTTGACTGATCTGTATTTGTTCAACTATTGCTGTGAGGTTATTCCTTATATGATATTGTAATGAATACTTACATCTCTTCTACAATTGTCTAGGCCTATATCAAATGCACATCTTTGGAAGGGTTGGGTTTTTTAGATCTCAGTGAAGAGAAAAGGAACTGACGCTGAATTTCTTTGTTAAGAATAAATAGTAGGAATTTGATGGGGGTAGGAAGGAGGTCAATCCTTGGACTCTTTGTCAGGTGTGCTCCAGGGGAAGCTGACTCTGGAACTCTGTTCTTGTACTTGTAAACTTAATCTCTTCTGATGGCTTGCTACTTATGATATAGCACACTGTTTTATTCAACCAGAACCACAATGAGAACAACATCATCATGTCTATAATTAATAGCACACATTGCCTCCAGGATGGCAAATGCAATGAAGTCTGTGACTTTCAGATTATCAAACAGCAAAATAAAAGGATTTTGAAAAAAATCGCTAGAAAATATTTCAAACTAAAGTCAGCATGAAGTTGCAAAAACCAGCATAGAAAGGATGAGGTAGAGAGAAAAATGAACACAAGAAATTTAAAGAACATCTGCAGCTTGTCTCCCTGCTTTTCTATCCCCGTATTTTGACCTTTACCACTCTCAAACACCTCCATTCCCCTTCAGTCTCAGACTGATTTTACTGATCACTTCCTTAGTCTCTCTTCCTCCTTCCCTGTGTTATCTTATGTAGTATACCAAAGCTGAGAAGATAATGTACCTCACCATATTTCCTTGCATCTCAGGAACTAAGACAAACATTAATCTTCATCAGAAGTATTGTTATAAATCTCATTTCTATAGAGTTCCCAAATATTCCTGTGAAATCCTTATTCTTGTAGCGAGTCTCTCAATCTTAGACAGGAAATAGCAAATGGCATCTAATACTGCAGCCAACATGAATCCTATCATTTTTTTTCTATTCACTGCTGAGAAATCTGAAAATAAAGAAATAAATAACCTGTTTCAAATAAACAGAATAAAAATTCTTGAAAGAAGAGAAAGAAAGGGGAGGAGAGAGCCTAGTCGTGCATTGATGAATCAGAAGCAGCAAAGCACCTGTGGCTTCACAAAATATTAAAGTTGCCTTAAATAGGGATCTAGTTGAAAGGAATTTTGAGAACATCAATTTCTTTTTCAATTTATAAAGAAAATTGCAAGTGTTCTCACATGAAAACAAAGGTAAGTTTGTTATCTTTCCTTATAATTTTCTTATGACAGTTGATAAAATTTTCTTTCTATTTCAGATGCTAAAAGATTCCAAGAGTACCTAAAAGTGACTAAGGTGCATAAGCTCCAATAAACTGTTGGCCTGTTCGAACTCCACACCCTGATTCTTTCCTTATACAGACAAGAGAAACTATATTTAACAGTTTCATCAAAATCCTCCATGAATGCAGGACACAATCACAAATAACTTGGCAGAGGCAAAATCTCAGAAAAATATAAAAGTAAGTTTGTGTGCTAACATTCTGATGGAAGTAATACTTACAAAGTGGTTTCCAAGATAAACATTTTATATCAAACTTCTAAAATGGATTTATGAATGTCCTTTCCTTTAAAAAAAAAAAAAAAAAAAAGAAAAAAAATCCTAAATTGATATTTTAAAATATTGGAATGGAAAAAGAAGGAAAACACACAAAATTGGTCCACACATTGGAAAAATAATAGCAATGCCTTTCCTACACAGTACTGTAGAGTTTTTGGGAGGGGGTTGGGAATGTGTTTTTAGGTGGTTTTTTTCCCTCCCACAACTAGAGCTTTTAATCTGTTCACATAGTCTCTTTTCATTACAATGTGGGCTCCTTTTCTATTTTTTTATTTTCCATATATGAAGCCTGAAATAGCAGACTCTGATAAGAATTTAGGGTTAAAAAAAAAAAAAATACAGGGAAGCATGCAAGTTTTTGCATCCCTCCCTACGTGGATCTTTAGGTCTGATCCTAGGCAATCACATTTTAATAAGAACTTTATAGTATAGATGATTTCAAGTATTCACAATTCACTAATGATGATCTAGAGAAAACACAAATTTCAAAATGGTGAAAATTTATAAAATAAACCTTGAGCTATTTTCTTTGCCTTACAGAAATTTGATGTCCAGGCACCCTAGATTTTCATGCTTTTCTACAAAATTATAGGAATGGAAATGACATATAAAAATGAGAAATTCTAATACAGGTATTTTGGCTTGCATAAACATGCAGAAAGTGCTCTGGGATTATATAAAGAGGTACGTAGCCATTTTTATGTCATTTTCCTGATCTTGAGTTGATGACAGACCCCCTGCACCCAGAATCATATATATAAATGCAGACAACTTTACAGGCTGAAGTACAGCATCAAAAATATATGAGCAAAGCGTTTATGCTACTTTTTAACTTTTTAAAAGCAAATACTGGCCATTCTGAACAGAACTCCTAATCCAGGTAGGATGAACAACTGCACACATCTTCAGTCAGACAAGTCTTGCTAATAAGCAGGAAGGTTAGAAGGAAGTTTAGCATGATACAAAAGGGAATCTAGTGTGAATGGCAAATGAGGAACCAGACTTCGTAATGCCACTAAACCACTCCAGCTTCTACCTGCAGTTTATATTATGTTACCAAAGAAGGCTGGCAAGTACCAAGACTGCTTTTACTACTACATATTTCCTTCGCCTAATAACTGATTAACTATAAACCTGATAATACACACACATGTAATAGTCTAAAACAACATTTATAGTGATTGACAATTTTACACTCCTAAACAATATAAAGCAGACTGTATTTTCATAGAGAAAAGGAAAGCCTGATTACTCTTCCAGACTTTTTCTCATTTCTGTATAGCTGTCACATGGAAGCATCCTTGAACGAAAAACGTACTAACAAGGTTCTAACAAAGTACCACTACAGTCTTTGTTCTTTCCTTACCATATGAGGAAACATAACAGATGAGACCTATTCCTCTGATAAAACAATATCCTTCCCTCTCTTTTGACTGACCCAGTCAGACATTCCACTGAAAATAATTCATGACTCTACTACATCAAGGGTGCCACAGACACTGATTTTTGCAGTGCTTTTTCTGAGCCACGGCTCCCTGGGGATCATGTATGCCTCTGAAAACCAAAGTCTTAGGTGAAAACCAGAAACACTTCAGAAGTAAACTGAGGGTTCTGCCATAACAATGTCAGAAAATCCCCATCTTGAAACTCTTCCCTCAGTGCCCAGATGACTTACACTGACCTGCATAAATTGAAACAAGTTGATGTAGCAATCAGTAGCAGTAACGTATTTACCCTTTCAAAAAGGGAGGCTCAAAAATAGGTCTGTTCTTACCTACTACCAGCACCTGCCAAATAACTTTGATGATATCAGCAATTACTTTCCTTCCATCTCTCCTTCCCACATTCTCTGCAGTTCCTTATTGAATTTGGAAAATCTTTTTTCCAAATTTGGGTCCCAAACAGATAATGGTCTTTGTGCCCTGTATTTATCTACTTGTATGTGCACAGGTTTACAAGAACACTTCTCTCTTTGTATCCTAAGGATAAAGCAGCCGTATTTTCAGTATCATGCCACTGACCCATGTGAAGATAATTTCAGTCCCACTGGTACAGTGACTGCTCTGTTGGAAGCCAAGACATGTAACCCAACCTTCCGCAGTCTTGAAGACTTTTCTGGCAAGTCTCATTAATGTCTCAACTCTGATTTGCTGAACTCAAGGTAAACAAAATTCAACATACCCTATAAAGATTTTTCATTTTGCTGACTGCTTGAAAGAGGCCTCTAGTTAGAACATGTGCTTGTTTAAAGAAGAAATCACACCAGACAAGGACAAAATCTTTGAATCCTAGCTTGAAGATCATCTGAAATCTTTGAAACCTGAACTTCACTAAGGCTGTGTTTATATGGTAAAATTAAAAATTTTGTTCCAAGTTCTTCACAATGAAACTATCACCACTGGACTGTGAATAAGGAGCCCCTCCATTTAAAACTATGGTTGCTCAGCTTCCATGAAACTTCTTGACATGGATAAAACAGATCTACAGATCTGTCCTCCTGATTTCTAGCAGCTTACATAAAAAGCGTACAAAAAGCTATGACAAAAAATATTGCCAAATTATTAAATGTCACACCAAAAAAAGACATAGATATGCTAGGAGTTTGCGGGCTTATTGTTAAGTTCTGTTGTATTACTGGTTCTATGTTCACTACTAAGTTCTGTTGTTACTGGTTGTCACTAATGCCATTTTAGATATGTTCTGTATCCAGGACACCCACATAGGGCTGTTGCAGATGACAGAGGAGCTACAGCACACCTGCTCCCTTTTGAGGCAAGCAGCTTGGGGCCAAGCCAGTTACTCTAGAGTATCTAGACTGGTACTACACAATGAAGTTTAGTCATTTGAATAGCTTTCAGTCTCAAAAAGTTTTAGATTACTAAATTTGATAAGATTTATCCCACATCATTTGTTAATGCTGAAATTTTAATATATTTTTTTTTTTCCAAACCAGAAGGCATGCCTTAGGACTTGTTCAAGTTCAGCTGAATGCCATTTGCTAATTATGCATCCTAGGAGGTTTATCTGCTTCACTCCAAATTCACATTTCCTCTCTAGCAGCCAGTCCAACTTGCTGTAAACATCTCCAAACAGCATGTAGTTACTCCATTCATTTTTATCTGTGTTGGAAACCATCATATCATATGCATGGCCAAGAAAGTCAGGCAAGCCTGTCACAACCTGAAAGTCTCTTTTCAAAGTGTTTTGGCGCTAAAAACATGCTGAAGGGAAGCCAGTTGAAAGTGTCATCCAAACAAGGTAATAAATGTAGATAACACACATTCAATAGCAAAAGCGAGTTGCCAAAAAACCTATTGTAACATGGGAGTTGCAGAACAGTCTCTCCTAACTGACAAACCTCCTTGTCTCCTACAAGTAAGACTCACACAGATGGCACAGAAAGATCCACAGAAGTGAATATTTTTTCCCCAGCAAATATCAATAGTATAATGTTCACATAACATCTTTTGAAATAACCCAGTATCTTCTATTCTATTGGATTTTTTTTTCCTCCCCCTCTTCCAAAGATAAATGAAGAAGCAAGAAGAAACAGGACTTACAGATGGCAACCTTCATGCCTCACCAGGAAAATCTTTCTCATGCTTTATTTCACCGACATTCAGATTTCTCTGCTGCATGCCTTACACTCTAATGACATTTTCAATAGAGATGACTTAACGATCTTTCATATTCTGAACAAAATGGCCACAAACACTGTAAGTTATCCCTTATAGAACTTCCTCTGATCTTCGTAGAATTAGGTGTTGGAATTGCATTGCCTGCTGTTCCAATATCTCTTGCTAGTACCATCAGTTTTTTTTCTCCACTTAGATTGCTCCTTAAGAACAGAGACCTATTTATGATTAGCTTCTAGAAGTGCAGACCTAATGTCACCTAAAAATAGCATTCTCTGCATCATCTCCTGCATTGTGAATCTTAACACTGACTCTAAATTACGGCATTTGTTTTCATCATCCACAAGTTTTCCATTCTTCCCCCTTATTAATTCTTTCCTCTCTCATTTAATATTTGTACACTTCACTTGGGAGGTAGATTTGATCTGACTTCTCCTTTCGCATTAGTATTTTTACTTGTTACTGTATCTGAATTGTTTGATAAACACATCAGTGGCACAGAGGTAATTGTAAATCAAGTCATTTCTTTGATCCTCACATTTGCTGTAGCTTTTGTTAGTGTGGTACCTAGTTCTAATTGAAACTGCTGATAAATGTGAGCCTCTTATGCCAACAGCTATCCTCTTATTAGCTCTTCTTTCAACATCCCATATTTGCAATGCTCAGCAAAGCTGAACTGCAGCAATAAAGCCTCAGCTGTTTCCCCATGTTCCTAAGATCTTCTATGAAATCCACTCCATGTTTCTTGTATATTCATCTATCTGTGTAACTATATACATACAGATCTGCATATAACATATTTTGTCTGCCTATGACTTGTTTTGACTTAATTTTTTTTCTTTGTTTCTTTTTTTTTTTTTTCTCTATAATGAGGGACAAGGCACTCACTTTGAGCTTCCATTTCCTGAAGTTCCTCTATATAACTTCAACCCAAATGGGCAGTGAAGAACCACTCCCAGGTTACACAGCATTCAAACAACTAAAAAGAACTTAAAAGGACAGTTTGGTGTAGTTCCTCTGAGTGAAGTCGTGAGCAAGAGTCTATAATTAAGTGCAATTTGAAGATTTGGAAGTAATTACTTTCACATTGAGACTATAAGGAAAGAATGTTCTCATTTCCATATTAGAAAGACAGGGTAGCCCAAACATGTGTTCCCACCCCTACCATTTTGGGGATCTTTATGTATGTATACATGCACATGCACAGAGAAATGATACATAGGAGGGCAACTCTGCTCTATAAATCTAGTGGTTTATTTTTTTAATGCTCACTGAGTAATTCAATCTGACAATGCGTGAGAGAATTAGTTTATTCAAAGGGTTTCTGTTTGCTTGGGATTTTTTTGTTCTTTGAGGACTGCAGAATAGATAGCAGCACCACACAATAGAGTTGAGCATTGTTGTAGCAAAAAGGAGCATTCAGAGCCAATGGGTGTTTTGTTAACATTTTAGACCCTAGCAACAATACATTGACCTTGCAATATAACAAGACTAAAACAGACAAATATTTTAAAACATTTTGGTTTATAAGGTTCAGCACAGAAATAACCATCCTTCATAAAGTCAACGTCTGAATGAAAGAGTCAGTATTCCCACAGTGCTTTCAAATATGCTGGAATGTTGCATTTCATACTGCTTTGTTTTTAATGCTTCATTCTGCTCGCAAGTCCAGTGATGGAAGTCACTTGGAACCATCCAGTGATTTTATTACAGTTGCCTCTGTTCTTCCATTTCTCATCATTCCTCCTATTTGTTTGTTACAGTCAATTGTTACGCATTGCTTCAAATTAAATTGTAAGCAATTTGAGGAAGTACTACGGTGGATATTCACAGAGTGCATTAGCATAAGGAAACTAAACCCCCTATGCTTCCCCTGTTGCCAGTGAAAAGACAGGAACGGTTTCAATTGTCTTCCCACTCCAAAACTAACACCAAGCTTCACTAGAGCTGAAGCCTTTCCTTCTATGGGAAATAGAAGCCTGTGGAGCCTTTCCTTCCACTGGCAATAGGAGAAGCCTGTGGAGACTAGCTATCTCAGACTGAGGTTTACTAAAATGCTTGGAGAGGGGGGCTAGGGGCCACAATTTTACCTATGTAAATAAGAAAATAAGCATACACAACAATAGCCATAGGTGTCAGATCAAAACCCCATCTAGCCCAGTATGCTGCCTCTCGTGGCAAACTATAGAGATTAGCTGGGGAAGTAAACAAAACAATTATAAGGAAATAATTTCCTCAAGTATTCCTTAAGCTTGCAACAGAGAGACTTCCTCAATTGAAGGTGGGATTTCTGTATTTAGGGCCCTTGATGGATTTTCTCATCACAGAATTTTCCCATTCCCATTTGTTTCTCATATTTTGCACATTTATAACTTTAGCACTCAGAGCATCTTGTAGCACAGCATTCTCCATACTCTTTGCTTCCAACCCTTTACATGAAGGGCCTCCTCCTCTCATTYGGCTAAGCACATGACATACCAGTTTCATTTAACACTTTATTCCCCTTCATAGAATCATAGAATCATTTAGGTTGGAAAAGACCTTTAAGATCATCAAGTCCAACCGTAAACCTAACACTGCCAAGTCCACCACTAAACCATGTCCCCAAGTGCCACATCTACACGTCTTTTAAATACCTCCAGGGATGGTGACTCAACCACTTCCCTGGGCAGCCTGTTCCAATGCTTGATAATCCTTTCAGTGAAGAAAGGGGGTGGGGGGGGGTCCATTCCCCTCATGTTTTTACATTTCCATATATATGTCTTAGCCCAAAGATGAATTTACAGATACTGCGTGTTTACTTCCAAAACTGTGACTCAGTTTGCGTTTTACAAAGAAAGTATTCTGCATAGGCAAAAACACTACTGTGAGAAACTAGATGCTGAAATACAAGAAAAAGTGGACAGAGCTAAGAGTTCAGCAAACTAAGCAGAAAACAAACAGGTGGTAAATAGTACTTCCCATCATGCATCATGAAAAAAAACTGATAAGCAAAATCAGAAGCATAACACTTACTACCACCACTGAAAGACAAACAGTACTTTTAATTTAATATTAAAGCAGTGTTATGATATCCAGGTCCTTCCAAGATGTTAATTGTGACAGTCAAAATCACTTTGATCTGGTGATAATGAAGTCAGTATTTTATAACACTGGATAGAATATTCAGCAAGCAGGTGTCTTAAGAATAAAAGCAAACAATCATCTCTTAAGTAAAGAACACCAACAGTTTTCCACTCCTCAACATTCCCTGAAATCTGTCAGTTTGTTATTCGATCCTTAAAAATTGTTCCAAAACACTTACTCACTGACTGTTTTGGATAACATTTGTTGACTTCATTTCTAGGCAGAGGAGCCTAACCTGCATTACAAACAAGTGTAAATAAGACTTAATGCAAATATAAACTACTAATTTCAGTATTACTACAGCATTTTATCATGTTTAGTGATGGAGAGGAACAGCACTGAGGCACTGAAATATTCCTGAAAAAGTGACATTCTGAAACCAGAAAAAAAGAAAAAAGTCCAAACTGTTGGCAATATTTTCTGGTGCTAGTGTGTGTCCACTTCCAAAGGAAATGGAACAAAGACTCTGGAGAGCAATAGAAAATAGTGATTTGGAAGAATGAAGAAAAGCAGGTGTCCAAAAAAAAAAAAAAAAAACCAAAAAAAAAACATTATAACTTTTTACCTTGTCTAGTCATTTATACCAGTAACTGTCAGATCAAGAAGTTACTTGATCAGACTTTACTGAAACAAATGAGCAGATAGAATAGTGGACAAGGTGTCTTTATTTCAGGTTACTAATGTATAGGCAGAGAAATCTTTTCCAACCAGAAGAATATGTCTCTAAAACCCGAAGGACATGTAAAATGACACTGAAACTAGCACAACTTAACTGAACCTAATAATTTCCTAGGAAAAAGCCTTCCATTTATGCAATTTCTTCTGTATCTATTTTTTTCTGATTATATTACAATAATTAGAAAAAGCCTGCCAAGCTCTTTCAGGAAAAATTTTAAGGTCCTGATCCTGCAAGCACTGTACATATGCCCAACATTAGCATGCCAGTGATACTATCCAAACCAATGAGACTACTATCATGCTTTAAACCACAGAGGGGAAAAAGATATCTGCAGTATCAGAGTCTCAGCCTCTAAAAAGTTTCTTCCTTTATACAAACTCAATTTCCCAATTGCTAGAAGAGAAGACAATTGTTAGGAACAGTGAAAAAAGTTCATTTTGTTTTTTCAAACAGCAGCATCACGGAAGTGTCAAGGCTGTACCAAGGGAGCTGACGTGGAACTGAGCATAAAATAAAATGAAAAAAAGAACTTAAAGAGAAGCAAAGAAAGAGAAAGTCAGCTTAGGGGGAATTCACAGACCAGGAGAAATACCTCATGACAAACTGCCTGAGGAGGAAGTGGAGATACTTAAAGAGATGCTGATGTTTTCAGAGTCAGAAGTAGGAAGAAGAAAAGATTGAAAGTTGTGGAACTGAATCCCTGAAGGGAACATTAAGCTAAAAAAGTCTATTGAAGCACATTAAGGCAGAGCCTATTTGTATATTCTGCAGCTGAAGCAAATATTCAGAACTAAGGAAGATTACTACTATTTAAAAAGTTGTAAAGACAATCTCATATAGACTTGTCAAGTTAGACAAGAAAAGACAAGACTGAGAAAATGAGGATTTTACTGTTCAAGATTTTAAGCTAATGTGCTAATCACACCAACTCCCCCTCCAATTCCTTCCTCTTCAGTAGAGTGACTGGCTAAGTGATAGAGTGAGGCAAATTTCCCAAACGGTCACACTTTTACCTGAAGGAACATTTCATTTACTGTATGTTTTATGTTAGGTACAAGTAGTTTTATGTTACAAGGATCCTCTAGGGCTTCTGTGATAAAAGACTCCAAGATTACCTGCTACTTCTCCCCTTCGCCCCCAAGTACTTATCTAAGAATACTCTTAGACATACATCTACACGAACTCCTGCCATACAGTGCACAGAAGAGAATTAAACTAGAGGTAGGGAAAAAAGAAAGAAAAAAAAAACCACCACCATGTCTATGAGTACCAATATCAAGCTTGTTCCATAGAAATACACTATGAAATTATAAATTCATTCCCATCTTCATTCCTCGCCCCAGAATCAAATCAAGTAGACAAGGCATGTCCACCTGCACTGGAGTCAAAAGCAGGACACCCTGGTGGCAAGGGTTAAACATGGGGGCCCAGGTGGTGCACTTCACCCTGTTGGTGAGGGGGGAGGCTTGAGCAAAAGAGCAGTCATCCAGTGGATTAATACCTGGCTGCTGGTGTGGTAGGCAGGGATTTGGCTTCTATGACCACAGGACCTCTGGAGCAAGGGCTGCTAAGTAAGGATGGGATCATTTGACAAAGTGGTACATGAAAATTTTTACCAAAACTCTAGTGAGAAGGGTTTAAACTAGATATGCTGGGACAGAGTTACCATAACCTGAAGAGATGTGAACGAGGGAGAAAGTGGTGGAGCAGATGTGTGGAGAACAGCAGGACAGGGAGTCTCTCACCCTGTAAAAACAACACAAGTTCAGGCCCATATCAAATGCCTGTATGCCAGTGCACATAGCATGGGGAACAAGCAGGAAGAATCAAATCTGCAGCTATGCACAAACTTCCATAGCCTCAATAGGTTTACAAAGACACAGTGGGATTGGAGAGCTGCAAGGGAGGGATACAGGCTCTTTAGCAAAGAGCAGGCAGGTATAGGGGAGGAGTTGTGCTCCAGGTAAATGAGAGGATTGAATGCATGGAGCTTTGCTGTAGGGTGGGTGATGAAGAGCTTGAGAGCTTATGGGTAAGAATTAGAGGACTGACCTACACAGCTGATGCTGTAGTATATGTCTGCTACAGACCTCCTAATCAAGAAGAGGAAGCAGATGAAGCCTTCTCTAGGCAGCTGAAGAAAGCCTCACAATCACAGGAGCTGTCTCTCATGGGTAACTATAACCACCCTGGTATCTGCTGGACAGTCAATACAACTGGGCAGAAACTATCCAGATTTCTGGAACAAATAGAAGGCAATTTCTTGATGCATGTGGTCAGTGAAACAACTAGGGGAGATTCTCTGCCATACCTGCCACTCAAAGAGAAACAGCTGCATAATGGCAAGGGCAGCCTTGACCATGAGACTGGGGAGTTAAAGATACTGAGAGGAATGAGCAGGATCAACAACAGTATTACAATCCTGGAATTCAAAGAGCAGATTTTAGGCTCTGCAGGGACCTGCTTGGCAGGATTCCATGGGAAACTGCCTGGGAGGGCAAAGGGACCCAGAAGAGCTGGCTAATGTTCAAGGTCAGCCTTGTCAGAGCACAAGAACAGTTCATCCTACTTTGCAGAAAGTCAAGCAAGCACAGCAGAAGGCCAGCACAGATAAACAAGGAGAGCTCCTGACTGAGTTCAGGCACAAAAGGGAAGGACACTGGAGCTGAAAGCAGGGACAGCTACTTGGGAGGAATACAAAGACACTGCCTGCATAGGTAGGAATAGAGTCAGCAATACTTAGCTGGAGTTCAAACTAGCAAGGGAGATGAAGGGCAGGAAGAAGAGTTTCTGTATATATACTGCTAGCAAAAGGAAGACTAAGGAGAGCATTGGCCCAATGCTCAGTGAGGCAGTAGACCTAGTAACAAGCAACAGGAAAAAGGCTGCGGTACTCAGTGCCTTTTTTGCATCAGTTTTCACTAGTAAGTCTCGATTACAAGACAAGAACAAGTGCTTATATATGGATCAATCCTTTCTGGAGCCCTTCATAGTAGAAATATTTTCATCCGCTACCTGTCATTTACTACAATGCCAACACATAGCACACAATCTTGTCACTGACACCTAAAAACCAACCCCTCCTTATTAATGTTTTTATAGAAAATTTGTTTGTAAAAGTGAGGTCATTGACTAAACACATACCTTCTATTCACATAAAAGCATGCCCAAGATAGTTTTCCATATTAAAAGATTTCCATATTTGTTAAACGTATTTCACAGTTCTAATGAGGTGGTCTGTATCTGCCAACCTATTGCTCAAGAGGCGCATGCAATTTAATGATTTGAATAGTTTCCCATGCTGGCATCCTGTCACATAACCAACAGCAGAGCCACGCTTGCACTGGCAATTCACCAGTGCAGTGGTCTGAGCAAGCCAGCCAGAAAGGTCAGGCAAGGCTGATAATGGAGTCACCCAGGGATCAGTTTCATTTCATCTTTTGACTGAGTGATGGTGACCTCTGCAGAGCCACTGTCATCATCTCCTTACTCAACTCTGATGTGTCCAGTAAGTCCCAAGGCTGTCAGCCATGTGAAGAATTGGATAGGTACTCCATCATGTCCAATCCCACTGGGAAGGTACACTTAGTGGGAAATTATCTGTTTTAAAAATGCTACTAGTGTCCTTATTGCCAGATTAAAAGCAGATAATTATTATTCGGGATATTGTTGGAGAATCACCAATATTTATTCAAACCTCTCCATCAAACACAGGAAAAAGGGGAAAACTTTCTGTATATACAAAATAACATTACTGTGGGCCTTATTTCTTGCTACTTCTGCAGTGACTAGTATGCCACTGGGAAAAGAATCCTCTTTTTGTGATTGATTTCTATTAACAAAACTTGTTTGATAGTGCATTTATATAAGATTTGCCCCATTATTGGTTTCCTGTTCCTCTACCATTTCTATATTGATTATCTAGTATCACTGTAATAATTTATTTGTTTGCATATATATGCTTTTAGAAAGCATGCTTAAAACCAAAAGGCCCAAATCCTTCAGTTTTTAATACATCCTTGCCTGTTTTATGTTCTAAAACTTAGTCCCAGCATCCAGAAAACACGCAGCTGTTGCAGCACTGATTCAGACAGGAGGCACTGACAAAGACTAACAAACTTTTCCAAATGGACAAACCCAGCTCATGTTAAGTAATCTACTTCCTGACATTTGTTTTCAGTACTAATACAGCAGACAAGCTATACACACAGCAGAGAGAAATCGTGCCAACAGAGCGCCAGATGTGCAAATCCAAGTTTTGCACCAACACACATTTCTGACAGGGGCCCAAGATTTTGTGGACATGGGGAAAAAGACTCAAAGGCTCAGGTTTTAACTTCTTGTCAATTCAGAAAGATCATTGGCCAAATATAATTCCTTCCCACTCATTTTCAGATATAATTAACTTTTTTGGTTTTGGTTGGGTTTTTTTATTGACACATCATGATACTGATTCAAGTCTAGAAGAAGAATGCTACAAAAAAAATAGTAATATGAAACTATTTCACACTTCCTTCCCTTCTTTCCAGGGAATAAAGCATTATATCACAGAGAATGCTTAAAATGACACAAGTTGAACTTGAAATGGAAGAAAAATTACACATTGGCCTTCTGCACATGGATGGATTTCAACTCTCCAATTTCCTTTAAGTGTTTTAGCTCACACATTTGACTGATCCACTAAGTATCAGTTCTGTTCCATAACTGGATGGCTCTGACCCTTCGGAAGAACATGAAGTTGTACTTTCTGAAAATTACTGATACCGGTAAAATTTCCATTGTGAATATAAACTTGCACAGGTGAGAAAGGCGTAGAGTGTGTTACCAAATGTAAAAAAAAAAAAAMAAACCATACGCCAAGGAGTGAGGAAGAAATACCCACCATCAAAATAATAGTAGTCCCAGGGAAAGATTTGGGTTGCCATGAGCTTGCTGTAAGCCCTAGCCTTTCCTCCTCATCTGAAGATCCACTTTGGGTTTACACATCTTCTAACATGCTTGACATCTTGGTCCTTTTTTGAGCTGCATCTGAATTTCCTATACATGGTGCGTTTCACAGATGTTCATAACACGTTCTTTGTTCTCTTTATCATCGCTGAAATCAGTTTTAATTCAGATCCCCAGGTAGCATTCTTTTAATGATGAATAGAACTGCTTGTAGCCCAGGCACCTTTACTATCATCCTGTACCTTTACTCCCACATGCTGCATTTTTATTCTAGCATCACAGATAGCTCATTCTACACTGTATAACTGCTCGTTGGTAGTATTTTCTAGGAACACAATTTGTATTCCACAAGAGATGTTACACCATACAATTGTACATAGCTAAGCAAAAGTTAAAATAAAGAAGGTAAGCCACCTGGTCATTAGATAAGTGCTGCCACAACTAAACAAACTAAAAAAAACCTGCAGAGAAGCCAAGACAAGACCCGAGACCCATGTTCTTAGCTCACCATAAACCCTGTGGCCTGCCAGTACTGACAACACCACCCCATTCACCAGGTGATGAGGTTCACTGTATAATTTTATGTTATCTTAAAAGAAAAGCTTTAAGTTCTTTATTATTACCATGTTCATCATTATGTTAGCAGAGACCAGCAGATCTAACTACACAATATTATTTCTACTGGAAGTTAATCACAAAGAAATACAAAGGCTGACTGAAAAATTACCCACTTGGAATATCATGTTTCCTAGTTTTCTTGAGAAACAGCAACCCCAAGTAAATTATCAGTGTAGTAGAGCATCAGCAAAAGAAATTTGTAGACATGAGAACTAAAAAAAAAAAACCTGCAGCATGGATTTTTTTTCCTGTCTCCTGTAGAGACATCTCTATTTTAGACTAAGATCTCCACAAAGACCAGCAGGTCTAAAACAAAAGTTTACTGTTCTCCTTTCAGAACTATTTATCATTATTAAGAATGAAGCCAATGTTATGTCCATTTAAAAGATCTTTTACCAAATATAACTAAGACTTAGCTAGGTCAAGAATTCTGTGGTCTATGAAAGTTTAACACTGGAATTGTTCCAAATTCAATTAACACCCACAGAGTGCTCTTAAAACTACATTTTCAAACAGCAGTTTTGCATTGAACAAATTAAGCTGAAGAGCTTAAAACTGCAACTATATTAAACTTTAATTTCAGCTATACTGTTTTGTCTTAAAATTTTACTTGTAACCATGATTTCCCAGGACAGTTTATTTTTCATGGTCAGCAATTAACATGTGTATTCTCCTTTATAGATTCACTGTAATATCTCAAAGCGTCCAGAAACTCAATTGCCTGGGCCTTAAAAATACCCTCTAATATGGATCTAGTGATTCCTTTCCCAGAAACAGCTAACCATTCGCCATCTGATCAATAGCTTTGTGAGTACCAGGGCTTGTGAACATGAGGCTGCTTCTAGCTGTCTGAGGGCCTCATCCACTCTTCCTGGTCAGGTGGCCTACAGCAGATACTCACTACAATGTCACCCTTACCTGTCTTCTCTTTGATTCTTACCCATAAGCTCTCAGTTGGCTCCTCATCCATCCTCAGGCAGAGCTCCATGCATTCCAGCTGTTGCCTCACTTAAAGGGAAAGTCCCCCTCCTCATCTTCCCAGCCTGCCTTTCCTAAAGGCCCTATACTCCATGTGAGCTATCCCACCATGTCTCCATGATGGCACCAAGATTGTGGCCCTGCAATGGCACACAGATTTTTAACTCATCATGTTTATTCCCCATGCTGCATGCAGTAGTGTGCATGCACTTCAGAGAGGTACCCCAGCACACTGATTTCCCAGAAAGGGTTTAGGGGATTTCTCCATAATGATGCTTGGTAGACACTTCGTTGCTTACATGCAAATGCCAGAGATGATCCCGCTTAAGCCCCATTTTCTCAAATTTGCGATTCCTTTTTGTCACATCACTCCAGGCACTTTGCTTGTCAACTCTGTCCATCACACTCTCACAGGGCTGCTGGTAACTCTCTCCCTTCCCCATCATCCCTAGTTTAAGTGTTATTCAGAAACTCCTAATAAAACAAATATATTGAACCTCCTAATAATAAAAAGTTGAGGATGTAGTTGAGGCTACATCAGAGTCCAAATGGGAGTCAAAAGTTTTCTTGAACCAATTTTACACCGATGTCACACTACTGATTCTAGGGAGACAATACAGTCTCACATGTGCAAGTTTTGGCATCAACTCTGTGTTTGGCATCAAGTAGCTAAAATTTAAGATCTAGGCACTTAAGAGATGGAGTGAAATCCAGCTAGGCACTGCAGAACCTATACTTTTTAACTGATGACCCCTAATCTTTTCCTAGTCAAAGAAAAGAAAAATTAAACAAAACAAACAAACAACAAAATCAATGCTATTTTGTCTTTTATGAGGTTTGAAGACTGTAGGGGATAAAATAGGAGCAATAATACCCGTTTAGCTATACAAATAAAGTATACTATAAAGCATTAAGTGTCATTATTTTAATTGACTAGCAGAGTGATTAATCTTCCTCTAGATGCCATTTCCTGTGAGACAGATATTCCTTCCTTAACAAATGTGATGCTATCGATGTGGACATACAAAATACTAGGTCTRGCAAGAAACAATAATGGAGTGCTTTATAATTAATTAATATATACTGTTAGATTTGATGTATAGGAGCTAGAAGTACTCAGCTGTTCTTCAAGGATCTCTCACAGGACAATGCTTTCATACCATCCAAGTATGTCTTTTGGTAAACATTAATTTATATTGGCAGGAAACTTTGGAAGAGGGCCATTTGTCAGCTTTTCAAATACAGGCATACGTCTATGATACTATAGCAGCAGGTATGTAAAAAGAGCAACATGGGTGTAGGAATGGAGTGATCTTTCTGGAGTCTTTGTTTTCCTGTTTCTAACATGCACCCAATGGCAACAATCAAGACTGCTTATGGATCTCATTAGCTTTTAAACTAAATTCCCTTATAGTTTAACTTATAACTGTTTAGCATTAAGTTATATAATTTCTGATCCTGGAATTTAACTCCATGTTAATTTCTTTCTTATGAAAGAAAGAAGAAATCCATATAGAAAATCCTCAAGAACTGCTATTATATCCAGTACACAGCAGAAGTATGAATTAGCTTGTTTAGCAGATCTCCAAGTTTTTATTCTACAGATTGGCCTAAAGGCCAAACACATAAGTGTTTAATGTCTTGTTGGTGAAAGTATATCCTTTTGTCAACGTATGCATATTCAGTACTTAAGAGAAAACAACTTTAAAAAAACCCTGCCATTCCACTGTTAGATATAGTAGCCAAATTCCTATTTAATCACCTTTACCTTGTCAGGTTTTCTCTTGACTTGCTTATTTATGTCTTCTGGGGTTTTGCCTAGCTTAGAAGACACTACATTTTTACTCAACAGCCAAGAACCCCAGACAGTCTCACATTAAGACCCTAACAATGCCACAAAAAGGAGAGATTCACTTTTGCTTCGGCAAATAACAATTAACCATTCCTTCTTTGGGATCGATGGATACAGGATTCGTGAGAAGGAAACAAAATTAAAACCATGAAACCGATCAACTGAGATGGAAGCATCACAGGGGCAGATTTAAGGCAGCAATATGTAAGATACTATATTGACGAGGGACCTTATTCAAGAGGTCCCTAAATACAGATCAGCTCCAATTCAGTTTGCCAGTAATTTCCCTAATTTAATTAGGGACCAATAAGAATTTTAAGTTCATGAAGATTTAATTGAGTAAGTCTTTTGAATAATGCTGAGCTTTTCAATCTATGCATAACAAATGTGAAATATAATTAACCCATTTCAGCTGTTCATAACTTTCCCTGTTCCTAATCAATTTTTATTAAAAAAAAAGATAAGAAATCTTGTTATGTGTTAATATACAGATATGTACTTTAATAAATTTGCTCATAACATTCTCTGTCTTTTTGACAATTGTGCTGCCAGCTTCTAACTGGGATAAACATGTGTTTTGCAACTTGGGTCTTATTATCCAGTCAGGCAATGGCACAGTTTGAGATTGTCGGGCAATGGCAATCTTGCAGCCTGAAAGTTATTAGCTTATGGTATATAGTATGGCCACTTCCACCGTCACACAGAAGGAAGATAATATATAGTAGAAGGTATGCAAAAAGAAAAGAAATTGCTGTGTCTGCTGTAGCAAGAAAGCAAAAGCAATCAATAACTCTAAAAATAACAGATTAAGATTAGCATTTTAAACTGACTTCAATTCCTGTTTATATTAATGCAGTTCCCTCTCTTCCTCCCCTTCCTCCTCCACACACACAGAGGTAAAAGCAATGGAGGTCTTTAGAAATTTAGGCTAATATTAAATTCAGTACTAGTCTCAAGATTCAAAGCTTTAGCATTAGAATTAATAGCTATCAATCCCACAAAGGAACCGTTCCTTTTCAAAAGACTACCAGCTTCATTCGGGGAATACTTATATTGTGTTCTAGCTAATAATTTAACATTTCAAAAACAGGACTTTGAAATGAAATATGATTTTAGAGCACATTAAGGACGATTTAAAAGTTCTCTGAGGAACAAACATTATACTTATGACTGTTTAACACAGTGCGAGATCATGAAATTAGAAATGGAAGATTCAAATGTGAATTATAAAGCACTACTAAAAATACATACATCTAGATCCTGACTCAATACAGGGAATGTGTTTCAACTTGAGCTCAAAATTAGTTTATATTATTGCGACAGAGTCCCCAGACAGATACCCTATGAAATCATGTATGGAAGAGTGGGAAGAAAGTGTTTAAGAGTCCGATTCCCAAATTTCATTGCATACAGTATCACAGCTCATCTTCAGATGGTACCCATAGCAGGGAAAAATAAAACATTATCTTTGCTAAACTCATCATTATTCTGCCTTTAATAATTACCTAATGCAGGCAAGCATTTCACCAGCTTTCAGAGAGCTACAGCGGGGGGGGGGAGAAGAGAGGGGAAAAAAAAAATCAGCTTATAGCCAGGAATGTGCACCCAAAACTACAAAAAACATTAACCAAGGAACTCAGAGGAGAATCACAGTAGTTAGTAAGGTACATTATCAGTGAAAAAGAAGTAAAGTTTTGCAGTAGCATAAGGGCATGAACAGGCAGTCCAGCTTGGGACGACACAGAAAAAACATCTGTGTGTTCTGCTCTTTCCACAAGCCAGCAGCATGCTGTGAAAAGGAAGCCCAAGGTGCCTGGTGCATTCTCCAACAGAGATATCTTGTTTAAGTAATAAAAGGCATTAAGTTCAAACTAGCAACAGATGCTAGCCACAATCCTAAAGCAATTATGGAGGATTGCAAATGGAACCTCAGAAACATACTGTTACTTTATCCTAACGTTACATTATTCTAACACATCAAAACCAAACGTATCAGCCTTACATTTCATCTCGTGATAAAACTGACAGGGCTTGTCCATCTCTGCAGGTACCGTCATCTTTAAAGCTGTGGTTGGGAAAGTTTCCCTCCTCATTTTGTAGTCATCCTTCTTTATGCAATACTACTGGACTGTACTATTAGACACTAGCAGACATACAGGCCAAAATCTTGTTCTGGTCTGAGTAACGAGATTAAAAGGCTCAACACTGCATGACCCAAGACTTAAAACAAACCAAACAAAAAAAAAAACCCAAAACACAAAAAATATGGAAGTCCAGCTGCTTTGTTACAGTGTGCATTAATACTCAGTTTATCTAAAGAAATATAACAGCTAAACAGGTTTACAGGCAAAGGATTACAGCTTCCTTAGTGAAGGCATGCATTCCCTGTCTGCACTATGATATGGGTCAGACCTTATTAACCAGCTAGATTGAAAATTTTAGTAATTTGCCAGTGACACAGGTAAGAGCCCAGCATGCCAACCCAGCTCTTATTAACTAACAGTTGGCCACTAGATTTTCAATGATATATCAAAGGAAACTTGGTAAGCAATGGGTAATGTTTTTTCATTTTACAGATGAATACACTTGTTATTTGTTCCCACTGGGTTATTCAGATCGAAGTTAGCTTCTGGGGAGGGCACAACACCTGTGATGTGTTTCTGAAGAGCCCTTTGAACTTCTTCTGCATTTCCTTGTATTGAATAAGGTATGCTGAACACCCTCTTTGAAATCCACTTCTCTTATTGTCTCCTTCAGCAAACGGTTGGTAATAAGAGATGCCACACTTCCTTTTCATACTACATCTGAAAGTGTTACTATTAGTACTGAACAAACAGAAAGGAATAAATATCAATGGAAGGCCTTTTCCTCTGTTTAACCAGACTTGCAATATTTTGTCCCTTGCTTCATGAAAACAAATTCAGTCTACCGACCACAGAGCAAAATGAGAGAATCCTCTTGTTGGGAAAGGTGAAGAGCAACACTTTTTCCAGTGTGGTGATTATAGGCAGCACAAAACAAATGTGTTTCCTTCATCTTTAACTGTTCAATTACTTGATTAATCACGTTAACAGCTTCGGTGGATGAGTTTTAAGCAAATTGCTATCCTATTACATTCAGAACATATCTGATCAAATTCCAATTTTATTTTACACTGTTCCGCAATATAAATCTGAATTTATTAAGCTTTCATGATTCTGAAACTTTCCTACAGGGACAAGAATATGGCTCAGCTTTGCTGAAAGATTTTCCTATACCCAGATGCTATCATCTAAGCAGTGCAGAGACACTACAGATTTTGTATGTAGTCTTCTGAAGGACAGTGGGCCTGAACAAGTTCAATGGTACGTGATGTACTGAAGGCTATCAAGGGAGCCCATTCACTCTGAGCAAAGCAGAGCAGAAGACAGCTGTTACTTTTTTGTATGAGAGATTCAGAGCAAATACTGCAAAGCATACAGCAAAACCAGGCAAAGTACAGAGTGCTAGTTCAGGACTAGCCACTTGTTACATTACAAAGTCATTTCCCCTCTGTTCTTTCCTTTTGAAATGAAAAAACCAAACCCAAAACCAAACCAAACCCAAAACCAAACCAAACCCAAAACCAAAACACCCCCCCCAAAAAAAAAACCCCAAACCAAAAAAAACCCAAAAAACCACGAATTGAGAAAGACAACAGACATTTTCATGACTTCAGGTGCTCTAGAAATGCAAACATAGCAACTTTGAAAAGGCATTGCTGCATTTAAGCTGTGACAAAGTGATGAGGTTAGTCCTACAGGGGATAGAGTCATGTGAACCTCTAAGCTGAAGAACTTTTTAAAAGATTCCAAGAGAGATTGATTAAAAGATATAGCTATTTACAGAATAGACTCTGTATAAGAAACTTGGGTAAAACAAAAGAATTCAAATGAATATCAGGAATGCAAACATGAAAACACCAAACTTTCATCTGAATATGTTTACCTAATATCAAGTAGGAGGCTAAACAGTTGGGTTGGTTAAAAAAAAAAAAAAAAAAAAAAAAAAAAAAATCACTGTTTAATAGATTAAGGAGTCAAATTAGCAGTTTCATAGCTAGTGGTAAAAGCAGACAAAATATTTAAGTGACATGATACAATGTCATAACAAAGATGAACTGAACTAGAGCAAGCCATCATATCAAGAAATAAGGAAAAAAGTTCAAAATGGAAACAGTAAATTGAGACAATTCAGGCATACTAATAGCGGGAGGGGAATAAGCAAGAAAAGAAAAAAAGATTCTAAGATTGGCAATAAATAAGACAGAAATGAGTATGAACAAAATAGGAAGTAGGCTGCACAGAGCAAACATCAAGAAAAAAAAAATCAACAAAACACGATAAGGGGATCATGATGATAAAGCAAAAAATGGCAGATAGCATGTTGTTACTGTCAATAAAATAAGCACCTTGTGCTCATCATTATTATTTTTAAAATAAACATTGCCTACCATCCTCCTCCACTTCCTTCTTTCCAACTTTTGTAGTGCTAAGTTACACCTGAACAATTTTTATTTTTGAGATAGTAAAATTTTGTCCCTCTTACACTGGTCTCAGATTTTAAATGCAAAATATATTGCCCATATTCTGTTCTGTTTAGTCATCTCTTAAGAAACAGTTTGCAACATAGACCTACATTTAGGAAATTGCCATAACATTAGAAAGTCAGAAGCTCTGCTCAATGCCTAATTCTCTTGCTCTCTATTTTAAAATATTTCACTGTCCACAGACATTTCCTTCCAACAGATGCATCTGAGGGGAATGCAATCGCAAAGGGAAAAAAATAGTTTAAAATGTACTATGCCTCTCTGATTATAATTAGATTTGCACATGTAGAGATCTAAATATGATGCATATGTCTCTGCATCTCTACTCCCACGTGTGTGCCCATGATAGTAGTCAACCTTCACAGAATGTGTGTGTGAGGAGAACGTGTAGCATCTGTCAGATGCTCCAGAGTTTAGCTAAATGAAACTTCCTAAGAGCAGGCCCAAGAAGAAAGCAGCTCTAAAATGTTTTAAGGATGCTTGCCTGATGTACCTAGATCTTCTCATCTAACATAGTTTGGTTTTCAGTTATCTGTTGACTGAACAGTAGAAAAACTGTTCAGGAAGGATTAGCCATTCTTCAGTTCAAAACAAAGCAGCTAGGAGATAAAGTCCTAGCAGTGAAAGATCAGACATGAAAATTACAAGTTCATTACATCAATCCCTTCAATTTCTCTGCTAGATAAGGTGAAAAAAAGGTCATAGTCAGGTCCTTCCAGCTTCCACCATCCATCTGTTTTGCTGCCTTTGGTTTTTTTTTCCCCCCTCCCATTTCAACTTATAAATTAGGTTACAAGCATACATTTTGAAGCCAGAGACCCACCAAAAATGCCACAAAAAAGACGGATTAAAAAAAATTCTTTCAGCAAAGTACTGCTGTACCATATMATGAATTTATCTCCAAAGTAGGTTATTCTTAAAATCAACAATAATTTTTCCATATGAACATCCCCCATTAAAGACACTTGAACGATGTTCTTATGCCTGGAATCAGTTTTACATGCATAGTTGTGTTTCCTATATATTTATACCCAAACTGAAGCCAGGATCAAATAATTGAGGAAGTTATTTCCTCCTCTCCCTTTTTTTTTTTTTCCCCCCCTTAAGGCTTAGCCACACTGCTATAGCTAGGAGCTCATATTGAAGGGTTCAGTTGGGTATGCTTGTGTGAAAGTGGCCAGCRGCACAACTGGATCCCAACATGAAAACTAGACCTTCCAAGTCCAGCTAATTCTGAAAAGGCACCACATTGGCATCCCACTGTGCTCATCACAGGAATTCCAATATGTACCTGAAATCAGTGCATGACTATTCCTTGCAATTGATCCAAATAGTAATGCTGTGGTATTCAGCAGGTAGTAAGTGAAAAAAAAAAAAATTCATAATGCTTCAGAGGTTTAAAGTGCAACATA
The DNA here is from genome assembly GCA_035582835.1 of Phoebastria nigripes. Taxonomy (NCBI): domain Eukaryota; kingdom Metazoa; phylum Chordata; class Aves; order Procellariiformes; family Diomedeidae; genus Phoebastria; species Phoebastria nigripes. The sequence goes on from JAYKAV010003364.1 coordinate 150,968, forward strand.
TGCTACACAAATGGTGGCATTTACACAGTGAAAAAAAAAAAAAAAAGAATATCTGTGCAAGTTAACTGTTTTGGTGTTAAGCTTTCTCCTAGGTGGTTTTTTGTTGGATTTTTTGTTTGTTTGGTTTGTTTTGGTTTTTTTTTGTTTTGGTTTTTTTGTTTGTTTGGTTTTTTTTGTTTTAATGTGCATTTCATAACCTAACTGTGCAAATTCACACAACCTAAAAAGAATTAGCTTTTGTGGTTATTGTTGTTGTTAAAGACAGATGCACCCCTGCAAATACCGTTAAGTACTGACATTCATACTGTACTTTCATAGGAGTGAATACTACTACAACTAGACAGTGGTCTGCATAATAAAATCCTATCACATTTAGTTGAGCAGCAGTAGACATGAAAAAAAGATTTGTCTGAAGGTTACATATTAGGATAAAGGTCTGGGAATTTTGATAACGTTTTTCACTTGAATAGGATAATATAGGTCTTAAGGGAATGCAAAATTCAATTACATGCACATTGGAATAAAATTCTGATGGGAAGAGTTGCAGAACCAAATAAATATAACCTCTCTATCCCCCACTTGTTACTTTATCAGTCACCACAGTCAAAATGCATCCTTTTTCTCCCTTGTTGAACTGCATTCATTGACTGATCCAGTATGAACAATCACATAAGAAAACCTTCCCTCCTCTTCCTCATGTCTACATCAACAAAAGTCTCACAGCAAAGTTCATTAACTACTTAATAAAAATGGCAACAAAAAATATGTCTGAAAGTAACTAATAAAGACTTTGTACAGACATCTTTCTATGGGTTCAGATGTCACAATGATTTCAATACATCTAAAATACTCTACAGATGTCTTACTGATTGTGTACACAAACAAGTATAGAAAGTAATACTCTTTCGGCTCCTTCTGTCCAGCAGCTTTCTGAGTTTAAAACCAAGTACATTTCCCAACTAAAAATACTTGAAAACTGCAAGGGCACCCAATAAATAACAATAGGATAACATGGACTAAACTTTACTAGATGATAGGATAAGATAGATTTTTTTCTTTATTGCTTATTGGCATCAATTCAAATACTATTAAATTCAGATGCTATATTGCTACATTGCAGAGAAGTTTTGTACAGATACAATACACAGATTGTATTTTGTTGCTCCCCACTTTATTTTTGGCTGTTGCAAATAGCCTTATTTTTGTTCTTTGGTCTTACTTCAGAGAACTGAATATTGCATTGAAAATGCAGGCTCTTTTTTTCTGATTAATGAACATTAGCTACTATCCTGAAGAGGGAAGAAGGAGGGAGAAGGATGAGTCACAAGATAATAAGATCGCTGTAACCCAAAGATGAACACTGGGTAAGTGAAAATATTCATCTAGCAGGAGTGGAAAAATCAGTAGTTTCCACTAGTGTCAGGAATGCTGTAAGATGCTAAATGGCAGATTACTGAAGTCCAAACAGAATACAAGGACAAATACAAGTCCTTCTTTCGTGGTTTAAGAGTTCATTTGAGCATCTAATTGTACTTCAGGCAAAAAGGATAGGTTGTTTAAAGAAAAAGGGGTGGGAGGGAAGGCACACAGTTCATTTAATCAGGCCAGAACACAGAACTCTCAAAAGACTTCTTGCCTAATGTATAAAGAAATATTTTAGTCATAGAGGCTAGCCCTGCCTTTTATGGGGACTTGATTTAATTCGAACACATTTCAAATTTTGAGGAACTTCTTTTGTTTCTTACTATCTCAGAGTTATTAAAGTAGATGAGGGGAGACTAGTAACTCAAACAGTTAATGGGAAGCAGGGAAAAAGCTGAAGTGACATACAGAACCCATCCTACCTAACAAGCCAGCCTCAGCCAAGACAAGGTTATTTTCACATCACCCGTATTATTTATATTGCAGTAACCACTGAAAGCTTTATCTATGGACCAGGACATATGGACTATGCAATGCACTGGACAACACACAAYGATTAAGTTCCTGCTACAAAGTGCTTTCCATCTTTTTATAACAGATGCAAAAGGTAAGCACTAAAATATGGACCTTTCTTTTCTTCTGTAAGGTATTAAAAACTATTCATAAAAGCTAACCAGATTATCCTCCTCTCAAATCACAAAATCCTTTGCCTGCTCTGCCAACTCCACCTCCCCTCAGAGAAGTCCATTCTACCATAATAGACCCATCAGTATATAACAAAGCACCATGCCTCCATTTCAACAGTCAGCAAAAAAAATAACACATCACCTCTACCTGCTGTCTTGGAAGCTAACAGAATTCTACTTCACCTGCTAGTGTTAAAAAGGATAAAAAAGCAGAAATTGTACTGCGGATGTTTTTTATCAGTACAAAGGAACAATTCAGTACAAAGAACCCATAAATAGAGAGGGAGATAATAGGTCTACCTTTTGCTATATCAGAATTGCAAAAGTAAACAAATACCAACAAATCAATAAATGTTGGGGGGGGGGGGGGGCGCGGGGGTAAAAGCAGTTAATCCAATGGGTTTGGAGCAATCCATTTCCTTGCTACTTCAAACATAAAAGATTCTCTCAATCAAAAGAGCTGTGAAAGACTTGCACAAAAATAACCAGTTTGGTTGGCAAGAGGAGAGCTCTCAAACCCACCTTGTGCAAGTGCCTCCTCAAATGCAAAAATATGCTGCAATTGCTGGCAAAGCTTTTTCACTTTGTCTGTGTGTGGGTAGTGGCATGTGTACATTATAACTTTCTCAAAATTTCAGCAAAGAAACACGCACTTGATCTCAGACCATGTCAGTTGTATTATCAGCAGCCCTCAGTCCCATTAATAAAAAAAGCATTAAAATCATATGCCAGACTAAAGTAGTTCTCTCCTATAATTATATTTATGTTAAGAAAATTTAAATATTCCTACTTCATTATTATGAATACAAAATAGTTTAGACAATTAACTTGTTTGGGGAGTCAGGTGAGTAGCCTCAGTAACACCACTTAGCTGCTGGATGAAGTCAGAGCAGCAAGGGCATTTTTCTGTTTTCTTCTTTTGTAGGGATAGGAAACCAGGAGCAACTATGTCAAATGTGTTGACACCTGTGATCAAACTGTTTGTCAGTATACTGCCATTCACAGTGTAGTTCAAACTTGCATCATAAAGTCATGATCATTTGTCTCAGCAGTTAAAACTAACGCTGAAACACTTTTTCAGAAAAATTACAATATTTATGAAGCAGGAAAGCAGTATAAATGCTGTTTTTCTCTGCTACTATATGAAATAAGCAATAGAATAACAATGGTATGTGTCTGTGTTGCTGAGTTCAGAGGTTAGTTTTCTACAGTTTGTGCTTAATACTATACTCAACAAAATAAAAAAAATAAAAAAGATCAGCAATTAGATAGTCAAAGAAGATTATCACATGTGTCTTGTTATGTGATAAGGATTATGAGCAAAGGCAAACTAAGATCTTTGGGTTCAACAGCAGTCAGAAGAAGCCTGTAGGATCTGCAATTCCCACTCACATAGGGACTAGGGCAGGAAACAAACAGGGAAGTTGTTGAATGTGTTAATTGTGGCACTGGTTGCCCAAGTCTTTTAGAAGTTCTGTTAAATAAATATCTGCTTTGACAGACGTTTATACTATCACTTTTCTTGGAGCTGAAAGAGTTGTATCTAAAGTCTTAACTGGACGTAACTGTGAGCAGGCAGGTCTTTTTGGGATGCTGAGTAGCTTACGCCTCTGAAGTGCTACAAATTCAAAGGAAAACAAAAAAAAATGTCTATTTTGGAATCACACTCTCACATAAGAGCAAAAAATCAAACCACAGTGCAGCATCATAAGCCTTATCCTAAATAGGAATATTAAACTGGGAATACAGGAATTGTCACCAGCTATCACAGATCACTTCCTTCATACTGCTACCACATGTCTTAGTTGCTTAGGCCTTTAATTACTTGGTTTGGTCTTAAATCAAAGAAACACACAAATTACTACCCTCTACTTTTAATTTCACTTCTTTGCTTATTGTCTCCCCATTCCCTACTACCCCCTGTACTGTCACAGGCCTTAAACACAGATACTAACAGTCATATAAAACTTCTCCCACTTCAAAAATTTCTCCCAATTCCTGAAAGTGGTGGCAAAAAACTTTCCTTCTGCTCTTGCTCCATTCAGTCTTACTAATTCCCTTAGCTAGTGTTACTAGTATGAAGGATGCTTATCTTTTCAGCAGTTCCTTTCCCGAGAGAACCATTTTATTTAACTGCTCAACTATGTGGACCATCCTTGTTCCTCAGATAAAAATGAAGCTAGAACCTCATTGATCCTAAAGATTTGCTTAAAGCAACAGTGTGCATCTTGTTATAAAAAGACAAGCATTATGTACTGGAGTCTCATTGTTGTCCAGGGTTAGAGCTCCAATTGCGGAGAGATCCAGATAGTCTAGCCCACATGCTCAAAAAAACAATACACCATCATACTTCCCAAAAATCCCAAAATTATCATCTCACCTTCTTTTAAAGTCCTTGTCGATACCTTATTATGAACAAAATCGGGGTAGGGGTGTTTGAGAGCACAACTTATGTCAGAGCATAATTATGTTATTTTACTTTTAGGGAGCTGTATTTGCTGGCTTTTTTTTTTTTTTTTTTGGTAGTTTAGATGACCAGAAAGTCTAATGAGCTTTTCCATAAGATCTTGTGATACTGCAAAGTGAATTCATGTCAAGGCTAGCCTTCCATACTGTAACTTACCTGCAATAATCTTTAAAATACCTACCATAAAAAAAAAAATGCAGATAATTGATGACAGCACATCATGATGACTGCATTATGCATATTTACTTTGTTGATATTGTGGGTTGTACTCAGGCTATGATAAAGATTGTTTCATATCTCTCTTCACCCAAGTGAACATTTAAGTTCTCTCTAATGGTTTACTTGGCCCCTGAGCTCATATAAATATTTCATTAGCATATAGTATATGAAATACATTTTGGCAATACTCTTTAAAATATGCTAATTATAAGAGCACTGTCAGGTGAGGAAGGGAAGAGAAAAACCCTTGCAGTAATCTCAGATGTTTTACAATTCTGCTCAGAAACATGTAATAGATTTTCTAGAGGACATAATGCTGCTGCTTTTCACTGTAAATTTTTAGGATCACCCACCATACTAAAGAATTACTTCTTAGAAACCATCACTAATGTATTAATGTTATGATAGCCTTTGAGCTTTCTACTACCAGGCAAAGAATTTTGAATTGTTGTCTTGCCTTTCTAAAGCCAGATACCTTAGTTTCTAAGACTTGTTTTAAAAGTGATTTTTTTCTGGTAGGAACTTTCCAGCAAAAGCTTTGTACTGGCTTAGGAGCTTCGAAGAAGACATCAAAAAGCCACTTTTGGGTCAAAAATTTTCAGTAGAGAGCTTTATACCTAATCATAATAGTTTCTTAGGTCTACTTATTTGTTCCTTTGAATTATCTCTATAAGTATTCCTTAAGTCAAATAATGCCATATAGCAAAAGACATCTCCAATTATCCTACCATGTAGCTTGATTAACTTATTTCTCCCTGAGTTCCGAAACAAACTAAAGATCTAGAAAGTCAACCCAAAGTAGCCATAAGTTTGCAGAAGGAAAGCAGGTCTTTTTCATATTTGTGCTATTAAGAAAGAAGTAAAGGCAGGAGAAAGATGAGAAACTAAAAGGTATCTCACTTGACCTCAATATTTCAGAAAGTGAAGTTATTTACCTTTGACTGTAAATGCATCACACAAACATTTCCCACTTTTAGTATAGTCCCCGTTCACTCAGTTTAAAAGACAAAACCAGGAGGGCAGGCAGCCAAGAGATAGAAAAGTCATTTTGTAGTTTGTTTCATGATTAAACTAAAATTCACTTAAGTAGCAAGGCTAAGCTTTCCAAGACCCCCATTCCCTGATAAAAATGTAGTTTTAGGTAAGAGCACTTTGTACAGCTGGAATCAATTCAGATATGCAGGTAAACTAAGTCCCCGTCAAATAAATTGGGAGAGAAATTGTACCAGATTTGCCTCTTGGGTAATACAACCCAAGGTTACTGTCTCATTTACTCCACTTTTTTTTCTTAGCAATACATGTGAAGAAACATTATTTCTGTAGTCTATTACTATTTATGATGGTAGTGAAGTGCAACGCAGTTGCAATAAAACAGGGAAAGACCAATAAACTTGAGTTTTTGTTTGTTTGAGGGGTTTTGTTGCATAGGGTCTAACAACTGGGCCATGACCTCCAAGTAATAAATATTACTTCAGGAAAAATGGCATTTCAGAGTAAATAGCATTGGTACGTAGCAAACGTTTTAACAATAACAAAGCCTTAACAAAGCCTTGAAACCATAGCAGAAAGAGAAGACTGCAGTTCAGGTCACATAATGATTTCCAATCCAACCATCTATTCCCTACAAATAACTTCAAGAAAGTCCCTTTTGAGGCCATATTCTAGGACTTCAGGCTGGATTCTCCAGTCCATCACAGGTCAGGTTCACTTCACATCACTAATGCTGTAAACTGAAAGCAGTTCAGCGTTGCCCAATGACAACCTATCATACTCCTCTCACTCTTTATTCCCAAGCTTAAAGAAGACCCGTTGGATATATTTTTTTTTTTTTTTTTTGGGGGGGGGGGGGTGGGTTGAGCACATCCAAGGAGAGGTAAGAAAGCAAACACTGATAGTGGCGTTAGACTAAACTATGCCTAATTGTCTGCTGAGAAAGGTCAGGCTCATGTCATAAGCTTAAACCTACAAGAAGTCTACTTTTAAGCTCAAAGAGCTAACCTAAGCACAGTTCATGATTTATAGTAGCATAATGCACCCCCCACCCCCCCTTTTTTTCCCCCTTTCTTTATTAAAAGCTTTTGAATAATTAGTTTTGATAAGTTGGAGATGTCCGCAAAGAATTTTACACCAATATTTGGGAAGAAGCAGGCCTGTTTTAAACACTTTGACAAGGAAACATTTTCACTGAACTGCACTTTCTTTTCTCTGTAACTTAACAAAAAATCATAAAAGCAGAGAAAAGTCTGACAGAGTAGCATAACTCATGAAGGAGAAGATTTTATCTGCTCATGGAAAATTAAGTTCCTCCATCAGTACTTGCTCACATAAATTTTCGGTTACAATAAATAATAGCTGAAAGTAACCTATCCATTTTCAAAATAAAACAAAAATCTATCAATTACAGTGGATAAATTTAACATCCACTCTTCTGCCAGCTGCTGTAACTATAAGGCACTTTTGTTTCTTAAATGATATGAGTTGAGAAAGAGTCAAATTGCAAGACAAAAAATTTCATCTGCTGACCAAGTTTCTAATTCTGTTAAGTACATACATAAAGGAATCAAAGAGAAAGTACAAAAAAATTCAAAAGGTTTAACCACTAACATGTATTGCGAGCAAAACTGTCTCAACTTGGGGAATTTTTACATTGTTTAATTTGCTCCCAATTAACACATGCTTCTATTACGGACCCTGATCTTGAGGAAAAAAGAGAGCATAAGCAATTAAACACTGAAGCAAATACCTTTTCTCCCCTTGCCCAGGGTCAACTTGCGCCACCAAACCCCTCTGCCCACCCCATCTCCCTGCAGCCCCTCCATCCACCTCTGGCTGAGGTTGCCTGGCACAACACTCATGCACAAGCACAGTAAATGCCAAGTAAGCTTGGTCATTTCCCTTCCTTTTTTCCAGGCCTCTAAGTATCTTTCATTTTCTAACAAAGAAAAGTAGCTTTAACTGTTGTCATTCAAATGTAACAACAGAACCTCTCTTCTTTCAGCCACACTTAAATCTATATTTACCATTTTCTTGTGCTAATAAAGTGAGCTGAATCAAGGATTAGGGGGAGGCATGTGTGCACAACAGCTTTTTTGAGCACAGCCACAGTATAAATGTTTTACAACTAAAAGGAAAAGACTGCTTGATATTTTACTAGTTTATCCTATAGTTGCTAACAGTTGCAATACCTCACGTCTTGCTAGTTTGGACCCAAATCTAACTTATTTTCTTATTCTTGTTATATCATATACAGCAAATACAGCATATAGGATATACATTTTTTTTTTTTTTTTTTTAAACCATGAGAAAACCTGCCCAACATCTCTGCGCATATTGGGACAATTTTAGAAGCCATTATCCATACATATTTCACCACAGACTTACCAGTAAAATAATCTCTTTTTCTGGCACAGTTGAAACAGTTCTAGTGATTCCAATATCCAAAGAAAAAGCTATATTTTTAGTGAGATAATAGAATGTATAAAAATATGCGTGTATTCCTATGGATTTATAGCAGTTTGGTGAAAATTTAGCTATGCAGGTAGATAAAAGTAAAAAGTTAAAAATAAAAGTCAGTGTTGCACATGCTTAAGAACAATAACATATCAGAAATGAGCTAATATTATCAGAAATAGTCAAGGTTTTAAATCTATAAATTTCAAGAAACCAGTTCATCTGTTTGGAGAACTCCAAGCACTCAAAGAGGGGCCCAAATCCTGTTTCTCAATAACAAATAAAGAATGAACAGAGTAATATACTCAGCATGGAGTCTGAAAAACAAGGTTTCTGATCTGTTTTTAGTAAGACCTACAGTACTATTTAGCACACTATGATTTAAATTAAAATACAATCTGTAAAGAAGATTATTATCCCACTGTTCCTGCCATAGATTCTTAATGGCCACTTCTTCCCAGAATCCCAGATTCAGTCAAGATAAGAGAACAACTTGATAAATACTATACTATACTGCAGTTCAGCTGCAGTCTCGTCTCTTACATCTCCAACTTTTTTAATATGACTGCAGACAAATAATTTTGACTTCACCATGCGATACTTACTACTGGTACTCTAAACCTACACTTCCCACAGCGGTCCCTTACCGTATGCAAAAGGCTGACTGTAAACAACAACAAAAAGACCAGCAAGGGCAATCACAGCTCCATGTGAAAACATGCTACCTTTAGAACAAGGAAAAGGTCAGACATAACCCTAGGACCCGAACCGTGACATTACAGTATAACAGTACATACGTTTCTTTCTCTTCCAGAGTCTCTCTGAAGCTTTTATAGCAAAAGACCTAGCAAACTCGTGGACTTGTGGAGCTGCCTGTGAACGTGACAGAGGAAGCGCTGTCCTAGTGCTACCTCCTGAGCCTGGCACAGGCGAGGAGCAGCGAGAAAGCAAATACAGGGTGCTGCCAGGAGASAAGCAGAGCTGCTGCGTGGCAGGGCTCTGAAAAAAAGAGGGGAGCTGTACCAGAGCATGGTAGAGCCCTCCACCTAGCAGCACATCCAGGGGTACTGCTGCAGACGCTGCCATCACTAGAAACAAAAGAAGGATTCGAGTCCTTTACCTGCTGACATGGGAGAGAAGGTTGGTAATAAGATCAGTGCCTAGGCTTTCCTTTCAGGCCTGCTAGCCTCTTGCCGTCTGAAAAGCACAGGGTCAGAACAAACCAGCCCAAAATGCCTCAGAGACACTGACGCCAGGGGCAAGGCAGCATGGGTTATTCTATGGGGAAAGGAGTGAGGCAGGTAACCTGTAGTGGAGTAGGCCAGTACCTTTATCTATTAATAAAATAACAACAACAAATCCCATTCAAAGGTGAATTTTTCTCCTCTAAGGCTATTATTAACCATGCATCCATAAGATTAGAAGAGTCATTAAAAGGGAATCATTAAGATTTAAGGTGTACAGTTTGTTTCCAATTGTTAAACCAAATTCAAGATGAGTTTTATATTTTAATACCATATTTATTTATAGTTTCTGAATCTAAGACATACTTCTTATTTGAAAATATATTTCTTTCCTTCCAATACTTGTTGATGATTTTTCCTTTTTTGACTGTTAGGTCTACTTCTAGAGAAACATCATGCTGGAGCAAGTGTTAGAATTTGACAATTAAAAGAAGGATTTACATTTTGTTTTCCAGCAAATTTCTGAGAACAAGGGAGGAACAAGCCCACTAGTCAGCAACAGTATCTCACTTTGACACTATTGCTAGTGACAAATACAGATTTTGGGCACAGCTTAATCACGTAGGAAAGAAGCACCTTTTTCCCTTATGAAATATTCATTCTTATATGGTGGTCAAAGCAAAAAAGGAAGTCTTTTAGTAAAGTTAGACCATCCTTAAAGTTTTTAGAGTTGGTAGATCATAAAAAGAAAGTAGGAAAGCTTAAATTCAGAGGGTTATTAAAAGATCTAAGAAATCCTGCTGGCTAAACTTCTATAGCACTATTAATAAAGATGCTTTTGTAGGTAAGATAAAGAAAAAAAGATTAAAAGGAGCAATGGACGAGGGGATGATTTTATACTGTATCTAATGTAAAAGGTGAAACTTATTCTCTGAATACTAACATATTAAAGGACGTTTTGCTAATATTAGCAGTGATGACACTAAATGTGATTTTCTAAGTGTCAGAAAGTGAATGCTGGTTTATATTTAATTTTGTTCTTCAAGAATGGTTTCGCTTTACTGTCAGAGGCACAGTTAATAAAATATAAAAGCACTTTCCCCAGTTTCCAAATTTCTTTACCAGGTCTGGATAAATTTGGTTTGCTAATGTTTTAAACATACACAAGATAAATCCTGAGATGTAATTTTCAAATTAATCTAAATGTCAAGGCTCTCTGCTTGTTAGTCAATGAGTGGAGTATTTTTAGTGTTTTAGGTCCAATCTAAACTCTTCAGATGAGTACATACAATTTTTTAATATTAAAAGGGTGAGTGATCAGAGCCCTATTTTAGTTCTGTAGGTTCTGCCTACATCTTTGTCATCTCCCTTTGCTTGAAAGGAATCAGAATTGTCCCATGATGTTCTTTGATCAGATAATTCTTGTTTCTCTGCTCATTTTCTTGATCTCCTACGAAGGACCTTTTTTTTTTTTTTTTAAAAAAACATGAAGGCTAATCACCATCAGCTTACAAAAAACACACTTCAGTTGCAAGTTTTATTGTGCACCACTGCAAAGAAACTAGAGAGAGAGCCAACACCAGTATGTTACATTTCTGCAGAGGCTTTTTCCCCCCCTACCCTATTTGTTTATGACCTGCAAGAAGCGTTGTGCAACAAAGGGCTTAAGGGACTTAAATAAGCCAGTGCTGAGTAAAAGGTAGAAAATATGACTCAGTGACAAGTTTCCCCAAACCAATAAACACAGCAAAAAAGTAGCTACAGAGTCAAACACCAAGGCCAAAAGTTATGCACATTTAACAACAAGCCTCAATTTATTGCAGACATCCCACATTTTCCTGCAAGCACAGACAGGGGCATCCAATTCACCTGAAATTGACCTTTTACTGCAGAAAATGATGGTTTGATTAACTCTAGCTGAGATGGTATGCRTCTCACTTACCAGACGACAGCCCATTGTAGCACCCGTCTCACTCTCCCTGCTTTTCAGTGGCTCCATTTTGTGAAAGTGAACTTGAAGAGGCATGAGCCTAGGCATGCCAGCTCCTCCCTCGAGCACTCCACCTGCTGCATGACAGAAATGTGCCACCATCTTAGGGACGGAGAATACAACCGCTGAGTAGAGAGAAGGAACCCCCCTCCCCGCTGCACCCCAAGCCCAGTGCTGCCAGGGAGCCCACAGTATGCCCAGTTCGGGGCAGGGACGTGAAGCCCGTGCTTTGGCTGTTATCACGAGGGAGCGCTGTTACCACCAGGAATACTGACGGTTGGGAAACGGGTCACTTTCTTCCTCTTGCAAAACAGCAATGAAGAGGTCAGTACCAGGCCTATGCCAAAACTTTCACAACTCCTTTTATTTGGAGGTGTAATTATTTCCCATTCTGTTGCAGCGATTTAAAGAAAAACCGCATGTAAAAACTTACGTTCTTGCCTTTCTGAGTCTTGCCATGCAGACTCTTTTCAAACAGGGATCAGGAAGCCACCTGCCAGGGCAAGGCATGGGCAGGGCCGCTCCAGAGAGGCGCAGGTTGGCAGGGAGCATGGTGCCCTCCCTCCCTGAGCAGCCCGGTCCTGCCAGCCCCAGCGAGGCCCGCCAGGCCAGGGACAGTGACTGGGCTTGGCCACAGCCTAGCCACCCCCAGGTGCCACTGCAGGACCCAGCCCAGCTGGGAAGGCAGCCCCTGGCTCAGCAGGGCCCAGGGCCAGTCAAGGGCTGAAGGGCAGCCCCAGGCAGGGAAAGAGGCCTCAGCTGCTGGCTCTCCTCACAACAGCTCTCGTAAGGGAAGGAGCTGCCCTTGGCCTCCACCTAGCAGGGGGCAGCATACTCAGGGCCCCAACACCAACAAAATAAGTCATAAAACACTTATTGTTCCCATCAGAAGGAGAATTATCAGTAGTACTGTCATGCATGCTTGTCTGCCCATCCCAATTTTACAGAAAAGACAGAAGAAATAAGTCGCCCTTAGCAAAACACCTCTACTCCCAATATGAATAACTAAGCGTTTTTTCCATTAAAGAAAACAAACATTTTTATGTAACTGCAGATCAGGGAGGAGAAAGAAGAGGCATCTGGGATACAGAAATCTTGCTTTTCTTTTAGAGCTGAAAAATAATTTTTAGTTCAAAGATTTTTATTACAGTATGCTTAGGAAGAAGCCACTAGGGGTTAATCATCCCCAAAAGTGCTTAATTGTTGTTGCATCTGGTTTCACCAGAGAGCCAGTAACGAACTGTCTGTACTTAGGCCATGTACATGTTTGATACGGCATGGAGGCTGCTCACTGTAAAGGCCAATACCTCTAAGCCCAGTGTGAGATATTTTACACTGAAACATGCCACTGACTTGTCAGAAGACAAGGAAAAAAGCCTCTCTCCTTATGGGAGGCAAGCAGTATAAATAACATTTACGTGCAGGAGACATAATTAGGTCCAAAAAGACCACAGTTCTATCTTGCAAGAAGTGGATTCATGCATATTAAAAAAAATTAAGCATGACTGGCCCAGCCCCAGGGTAAGGAGGAACAGGAAGAACGAGTTTTAGAGAAAAATTTATCCTCCACAGGCCAGACAGACTTAATCTACATGTTATTGATTATAAAAGGTCCATCAAACTGGGTGGCTCTCTAATAGATGGAGTATGTCACATGGGGAATACTGTAGGAGGACTTCATGGATGTCCTACTTTGGTTACACAGGCTGGATAGAAAGGTGGCATCCACAGGGAGGGAGAGGTAGAAGCAGCGTCCAGTAACCTGAAGTGAACAGGTTGCCGAAGTTGAATGCAGATTTGGCATTTCTTCTGGGTGGCACAGGAGGGTCCACATATTCTCAGGCAAGTGTCTCATGGTTTTACAGTTCAGTTACATGGATTCACTATTTAAAGAGACTGCATTTAAAAAAAAAAAAAAATCCAGCTTGCAAATGGAAAAATAAAACTAGTTCTAAATAGCAAATAATTTGCTTGTAGAATTACTCAAAGGATATCATTGTGAAAATTGGCAATGCACTGTGATATTAGTTATACATATTTGCCCTAATTTTGGAAGCTGTTTTCAGCATCCAACATAATAAAATTCTGACTTTCTAAGCATATGTTACTGAGTTTACGCCTGTCTAGGCTCTTGGTGAATGACTTAAATATCTCTTAATTTCCCCTTTACTACCTGCAGCAAGTCTGACTGAGATGGAAGAGAATGCAGGACAGAATGTTGTCGTTTTGTAGAAAAGTATCTGCTTTATGGCAACAGAGCTAAAAAAAACCCCAGCCCTAAAATGCTCCAATTTTTCACTTGGAAAGGAGGTAAAGTACCAAGATTCATTAGAGCAGATAAAAATAGGGAAGAATAAATAAGAATTATTTTTAATCAAATGGTTTGTTAATACTTATTTTAGAATACTAAAATTAAGCTAGGAACTCTGCAAAGTAACTATGAGGGTATTGCAAGAAATTATTCTATCATTCAGTTCTAGAGAACTTTAGGTTAATAAAATTTTCATGTGATCTGTTCTTCTTGGACTCTTTCTACTGACTAAGCACTCACATAAATAAAATTCTGTAGGATTAGGTTTTGGAGGTAGAATCTTTATTCCAGTAAAATTCCTAGACACCAGAGCATCCTATGCCACAAAGCAAAGGATAATTTTTATAAATTTAAATACAGGTAACTAGGAATTACAACTGTGTAAGCCTAAGAAGAACTATGAGTGCTTTATCCAAATGATCTTTCTTCCTTGCAAAATCCCATTACATCTATCAGGTATGTTCATAGCATCATATCTAGCATTAGTAGAAAGTGAATATCAAACTAGATATGAGTTTTATAAAATGCATGCACAGGAGAAGCTCTTACAAGACTATAAGTCAGTAGCATAGCAGTTCTGGCAATGGAGGGCCTTCTGAAGTAGAAGGATTATAATCTTCATGGGTTAATAAGCAACAGAAGCCTTCAGGAAGGATGATTTCCACATACTATATTTGTGGTCTGTATGCAAGGGAAGAAAGTGGATGTAAGCTGCAAATTAACTTAGACATATTGGTTTCCCAAAGAAAAAAGAATTCAGACTAAATATAGTAAAAACAGAAACAAGATTCCATTTTTAGAGAAGCTAAACTGAAAATACAGCTTAGACGAAGATTTCTCTTGCATTAATAACCTGTGGAGAGTAAAGAGGCGCAAGACCCCTTCCTCCTCTGGCATCTCCCATGATTCTTCTGCCATTTCCCCTCCAAACTTCATGATATAACTCACAAACTTCAGACAATTCCTCAGTTGTTACAGAAAAAAAGTTGTATACAACGCCAACAAAACTGAGGTTCCCACAGTGGCAATTATAGCCAACTACTTTGAAGAAGAAGCTAGTAGTGAATGGGGGAGGAGGGAGCAGTAGGGAAGGGAAATTTAGCCAGGTCCTTTTGGCCACTGAGGTGTTACTTACAGATTCTTACAGGCCCACTCTCAAAAACCTCATCATACTAACAGCTCCAATTTGTATTACCTGTTAAATGCAGAGAAGTAACACATCCACATTCACATGTTCAGTTCAGGAAGTTCTTATGTGACCATCAGCAAGAGGATCCAACCCTGGCAGCTGCTAGAGCCCCATGCTTCAACCTCATCCATGTGCTTATCATCTCAGACCCACAAGCAGTTGTCCTCCACTAGCTACTACTGCCACACTAAACACAATGGAAGGCAAACGTGGAATTCATTCATTCACAGTGTCCTAGCCAGTTCTGATACACTTTAGCATTTAGTTGGTGCTTACCACTTAGTTGGTTAGATTCCCCCCCCCCCCCCCAATTAAATAGATATCAGGAATTATTTCTACATGCCACTTCAATTTCTTTTCAAGAAATAGTACAACCATGCAAATTCAAGTTATACAGGAATAGTATGTTACTCCTCTCTATGTTTCAAGATATATGGAAAACCCACTTCAAATTAGGCATTCCCAAACTCAGTAATCTGAAATGGCTTATACACTTGTCCTCTGCTTTATATTTAATTGTTTACTCCTCTGTTATTCTGCAGAATTATCCTGAAAGAACTAGAAGAGATTATTTAATTAATCAGTCTAAGTTTTTGAAGATTAATCTTCAAAATATACTACCTCATGATTCTACAACAAGCTTAACAGATTTATTATTGCGTTTTTTCATGAACAAGCCTCCTTATTTTAGCTCTAAACAGAAGTTTCATATATTTGAAATAGAGAAGTTGTTATAGCTTCCTTTGGTGTTCTTACCTGTCCTCTGCTTTGAGCCAGTTAATAGCCCAAGTCACTTTTTTTTCCTGAAACCACAACTCTGTCATTAAATGCTAATTAAGTGTTTGATGTGTTTGGTTTGGTGTTTCCCTCCACTCCCCCTGCCTACGTAGTAATGACATTTGTCATTTTCTTAGGCAACTAAGGCCACATAGTGAAAACAATTCTAATAAGCTGCAACTAAGAAAATACATGGAAAGAACAAAGAATAAAAATCTCTGGTACAGAAAACAGAACCACCCCCCAAAAAGGAATAAAAATGTTTTTCTTCCAAAATCTGTGAATGCTTTAGATTATATAAAATCATTAGTAAATATTTTGGGGGTTTTGTTTGTAAAAATCATTGGCAAGTATACATCTCCTTTTTAATGAATCTAATGTTTTGAAAGGTGTCCTGCAAAAATAGGTAGGTTACATGAAAGTTTGTCACTTGTCATTTTGTCAGCTAGATTATTCAATCTACAATCAAATTCCTATTCTGTCGCATGCTGTAAAGACTGTGTTAAAGGATGTTTTAAAGACCAGAAGTAATTGCAAAAAGTAAATAAATGTGTGCAAAACAAAGGGAAGATGGAACATCCAGAAAATACTTTTTTCCACTATGCTGAACTGCAAAAGCATGGATCATCATTTGGTTAGTCTTGAATAGAAAATGTAGTTTAGGACTAAGACTAACTGCAAATCTCAAAATACCACAGATTAAAACATTTTGGTAGACCAATGAACACATTTTGGGACCTTATGCTGTAGTTAATTTTAGCAATTTTGCCTCAGTCAGAAGAACTTTGTTTACAAATATTTAGTAGGTCAAGTATGGAGTATACTTTGGAAAATTCTGTGTAGAACATTTTAATAATAAACTAAACATTTGTCCTAATCTTATTCTAAATAAACACACAAAGACGACATAATCCTTCAGAATTAACCTTTGATTAAATACAAGTACTCACAGTAGAAAAGGAGTAGCTCTTCCTCAGCTCATTTTCCTTGCCTAAGGATATTACTTAGCAGTTTTTCATTGAATTTAGTTGTTTAGACTCCAAGATGCATCCAATTTCAAGCTCTTCTGTATAAAAGCATACCAAGGAGTAGCCCTTGTGCTTCAACATAAAAACAGTACAGCAAGCAGAGAATTATACCCTGAAAGCGTTAGATGTCAGTGGTTCCTAATATACTCCTTCTTGGGCTACCACAGATGTCTCCACACCTGGTTGTAAGCATCACAGTGAATATTTCTGTATTCACTGAATGTAACTCATCATATTTAAAGGAAACATGTACTGTGTAACACAGAGGCCACTGAAATTGGGGAGGGGAGGGCAGTTATTAAGTGGCACAGATTAGGTGCTTTTTTCAGAGTAAGCCAGAAACAAGGTCCCTTAACTAAGCACAGAACAACAAAGGTCCCTTAACTAAGTGCAGAACAACAGCCAGAAGAACTTGGTAGTACTGCTAAGATGATTACAAAGATCACCTTTTTTACAAACATCCATAGAATAAATACAGATAAACCTGCAAAGTTCTCTTTTCTCCACTTCTCATTTTATTTTCTAATACACTTATATTAATACAGCTATGGACATGCACCTTTCCAAGAAGTAAACAATAGGGGCTCAACAATAATCTCAGTTTTCCTTCCATTGCTGCTGAAGCTAGGGTATGTACGTACCTTACCTTATTACACAAGCAGATGGGAAGGCTTATTCTAGTTCTTAGAAGTCCGATTACATAGATGGCATGCAGTGAAAGGTAATCAGAGGATCCTTTCCRCTAGGTGAATCCTGTAGTATGGTTGACAACAGACTGAAATCAGCAGTACAGAGGTGGACTTCCAGAAGCTTATTCTACTAATAATGAGAATCTGTGGCTTATAAAGCAGAAGTGTACTAAAAATACTGAAGAAATTCTCTTAAAGAGAGGAAACATTAACGCTTTTCTCAGTAAGTGTCAAAACCTCAAATCTATTGAAACATTGTTTTTTGCATTTAATATTTACAATGCTGTGATGGTAGCAAGGAGATAATTATGGCACTTCTGCTACCAAGGCCATGACTCACAAAAGCCAAACATCAAGTCATTATTTCTGTCATTCCACTAGAAGGGATGAGGAGGGGAAAGGAGGGGAAGAGGAGAGAAATGTAAGCTTTTTACTTTGAGATGCTGTCTACAGAAGCAGAATATCTGTTTCCAACACAAAGCAGTTTGTATCTTATACAACTGAATTGTTATGGAGAGTTTTTGCTCTCTCCCGCCCCATTTTTTTTTTTTTTTTCTCCTCCTTTCATCTTTTGAATGACCAACTCGAAAGACCAATACAACATGCAAGAAGAGGGTGTGGGAGGGGCACAGTCAAGATATCAATTTGTGAAGTGCCCCAGTTTTTGAGCCTGTGATACTGCAGACTCTATGGAATGTGATTAGTTACTTGGTGGTGATAATGCACAGAATAACTTTTCATGTAGTGAAGCTAGCCATGCCACACTGAATTACTATGAATTTTAATAGAGCATCTATGGTATCTATGTTGTTATATGGGAACCCATTTTCCCAATATCATGCACGTCTTTCAGAGATATGGTAGTTCAGCCTAACCTGAGAATCCCTTAAATAAAAACATTTCTAGGACTTGCTTTTTGCTCAAGATGGATCAAACAATATATTGGGAACATCATAAATAAAACAGGTACTTTCTGTTGATCACAGTTTTCCAAAAATAATTTAGTCTATGTACAAATTTAACAACAATCTGAAATAATCTATTTTTCAGAAAGTGTTGTCACAAGTTAATTGGAAATAAAATCTTCTCTTTTATATTGTCTGAATGATGTCCCAGAAAATAAATAGGAAAGTTTACTACTTGTAAATCCAAGGTGATCAAGTCCCTCTCCTCTTTTCAATAGCTATACTAGAAAATATAAAGTACAATAGTAGGCTGCAAGATGCATGAGGAAATTCCTCAGTGGCATTAGGCACTGGTAAGGCTTCAAAGCAAGTACTGTTCCATTTTTGGGCAATGTGATTCAAGAAAAATATGGATCAGCTGGGATTGCGGGGGGAGGGAATTTTAAGAAGAGTAACAAGCATGATCAGGGTTGAAAGGAAATTACATTATTTGGTCTAACAAAGACTGAAGGAAGATGTGATAACAGCTTTTCTATCTTTTACACATTAAAGTATTAAGTAGGAGAGAATAAATGCTTCTTCATATCTGGTGAAGATAAGGGAAGCAGTAGTGGGTTTGATAGCAACAAGGGACTTTCAGGTGAAGCACATAGCGCTACAGATGGCTAAGTACTGGAAGAGATTGCCTGGGGAGGCAGCAGAATTTCCATTATTATATTTAGAACAAGCTAGATAAATATGCATCAGGAATAACATAGGAAGACCTGATTCTGCCTTAGGGCTGAAAGTGAAACGTGACCTCTTTAAGATTTCTTCCAAGTTTGTTTTACAGGCTTTCTGTAAGGATTCTTTGCTATCTGCCCTTCTCAGACCCCAGAAAGCTTCCTGCCTGGATGCATGACAGGTTTTCACTGTTATCCAGATGAGAAACTAGCAATTGACTCAGACCATGCCATGCTGAGATGCAAGAAGTTTGCTGGCAAGTCAGCACTATTAGTGGAAAATGCTTTGAAAGTTCTGCACTAGGGCAAGATTTAAAAGCTTGAATTTATGGACAGAATTGTCCAATTGTGAATGTGGACTTGCTGTGTGGATATAATTCAAAGTGTTTTTTCTCAAATCACCTAATGCCCATTTCAGACCACTAATCCTCATTTATAAGGCAATTTAATTCAAATGATCTTTATATTAGTAATGTATGTTCCATGTGCTCAACTGGATAGGATTGTGTTAGTATTGTTGAGTTTGTTTATAGTCATGTAGATACAAGTCATTTTGTCACGTACAAAGATAACATTGTGCCACTTGGATCACAAACAGAATGCAACTAAGACTCGCATAATGTCTCTTTAAAGATGTATTTACTCCTTGTATCATCTTCTTGTAGGTATTCTACACAGAGTATCTATAATTATTTCCAAATCTGTTTTTATCTTCACAGCCCTTCATTGCTTGGAACCAGGATAGCTGGACTAGGAGACAATTTTCTCAGGAGCAAATATGAAAAAGTAAGATAAACCTTCGTGAAGAAACCAGAACATGGCAAATCCCACTGTCCAAGTGTGAACTTCATCTCCTCACTTGGTAATTAAGTACATAAATAGGGATAAATATATTAAAAAAAGAAAAAAAACTAAAATATTTCTGAAGAAACACTTTGCATGCTTTTTAGCTATGAAGAGAACAGCAGAATTACTCAAATGCCAGATGTTTACTTGTGCTACTTAATGCATTGCTGGAAAAAGCTTAGATAGGTTCTCTAACCTGATTAGCTGCTAAGTCATTTTTTAAAATCCTGGCCATAATTTTGAATTCTGTTTGGTGCATTGTTGAAAAGACTCAAAAGTGATTAATCGGTCCCCAGATACTCCAAACTCCAGAAAAACACTTTGAGGAAATTTTACTAATATTTTCATAAAAAGAGCTAACTCTGAAAAGGAACCTCACAACAAGGCATATGCACACATCAAGGAAGCTGAACACATGAAAGGCTTAGGTTCTTTAACCTTTGGTTGAAAGAATGTCTGTCTGGAGCTTTAATCTCTAACAGGGAGATGGGGTAAGAAGCAGCTTCCAGTTTTATTGGATGTTGTTTATTGTAAGTTAAGAGTTCAAGACAAAAGTTATCAAACTGGAACAAGTTACAAGAAGGTCTACTCAAAAGATGTGCAGAGTATCTATAGCTACAGACCACCAAGGATATCTTAAGATCATACATAAACTGTGATGACTTATAAAAGTAGTTACATTAGCTAAAAGAAATCACTTCTCTGTGGGGTAATTTAGCTTGGATAGAACATTACATTGTTGTGGCAATGGTGCTTCCAGTACCCCAAACTACCTCACAGCAATCTAGCTTGGGCATTTCTACATAGTATTATTTTATGCCACATAAATGTATCTTAAATGAGCATGACACATTTAGCCTAGCAACAGGAAACACAAGAGAGGATATAGCTCTTTAAAGCAGAAATTATAAGAGGATTAATAAAAAAAAAAAAAAAAAAAAAAAAAAAAAAATCAACATGCAACATGACCAACCCACAGAAGACAAAAGGACAGGATAGACAAAAGAAAAAAAACTGGGAGCGTATTGCTTGTGAAAAAGTCCCACAAGTTTAACTGGTATTTAGAAGATAGGTCTTAACTATCAGAAGTAGACCAGCCTTTCAGTAAGAATGGAGGAGAGTGACAAAAATATTAGTAATTTTAGAAGACGACTCCAAATGAATTGGTTTAACAGTCTGAATAGAAATGGAAGTTTTAGCACACTGACTGCACATCAGCTGAAGCCTTACTTATAGAGGCCAAGCAGTGACGGGCTGGCTGTGTGATAAGAATGGATAAAGTATAAATGCAAAAGCAGTTCCTATTGAATGAGATAAAATACGAAGACAGGAAGGAACTGAAACACATTAGCAACAAATTGCTTCAAAGATGACCCGAAATTACACTTCGCTGAATAAATTTAGCAACTAATGTGAGAGGAGGTATATATCTTTTGAAGAGAAATGGTGTCCTTCACATTGCCAGCTTTTTTTTTTGATAGAACTTTGTTTTCCTGGCACACAATACCTTTTTTTGCCCCCCACACACTCAACTTTTGGGCATAATATGGTAAATCCAAAAATGGTTTGGTTAGTTTTTTAAAATATTGCTGAGATATAGGTAATGTTAGGGATAGGTARAGAACTTAAAATGCATTAGAACTGGAAATTTATTAAGTCCTACTGTGAAGTGGTGCTGGATGTTCAGGATTAGATCAATATCTACCATATTCATAAAAGTGAACACATTAATGTATCTTGTTTTAGGTTACATCATGGGATTGGTTTCTTTGCTGAACTCAGTCATCAAACTGAGCCAATTTCTCTTCTTCAAGGAGAAAAGAAAAAAAAAAAAAAAAAAAAAAAAAGAGAGGCCTCATAAAACACCCTCTTCATTTATATACATTGTTTTTAATATTCAGTCTTAAGAAGAGCTAAACATTTTATCTGGTTTTATTACCCATGGGATTGGACAGATTAAAATCTTTTGCTAAGCATTTTATTAAAATACAGTAAGTGAGGGGGCATGTTGATAGCAAGGTCAGGGTGTTATAAACAGTAACCAGAGCTTAAAAACATCCAGTACCAAGTTAAATTCTGTTGTCCATTATACTTTTTCCTTTCTCAGCCCCCTGAGTAGCTCACTGTCCCTTCCAGCTCTCTGTCATTTTGTGATGTCATGATCTTTCCTCAGAGACTATGTCACAAGTTTGGAACATTGTTTTGCTTATGTTGACATCAATGACAAGGCTCTCATAAGTTTCTGAAAGAGCTGAAAACTGGCTGAACGACCATGCCCAGAGTGTGGTGATCAGTGGAACAACATCTAGTTGGAGGCCAGTAAATTGTACCCCAGGGTTCAATATTGGAACCAATCCTGTTCAACATCTTCGTTAATGATCTGAATGATGGTACAGAGCATACACCCTCAGCAAGTTTGCTGATGACACAAAAATAAGAGGAGTGGCTGATACACCAGAGGGTTGTGCTGCCATCCAAAGAGACCTTGAGAGGCTGCAGAAGTGGGCTGACAGGAAGCTCATAAAGTTCAACAAGGGAAAGTGCAAAATCCTGCACCTGGGGAGGAACAACCCCATGCACCAGTATATGCTGGGGGCTGCCCAGCTGGAAAGCAGCTTGGCAGAAAAGGACCTGGGGGTCCTGATGGACAACAAGTTGAACGTGAGCCAACAATGCATCATTGCTGCAAAGGCAGCCAGTGGTATCCTGGGCTGCATTAGGAGTGTTGCCATCAGGTCAAGGGAGGTGATCCTTCCCTTGTACTCAGCACTGGTGAGGCCACACCTGGAGTACTGTGTCCACTTCTGGGCTCTTCAGTACAAGAGAGATATGGACATAGTAGAGAAGCCTCAGTGAGGCTCAGTCTTATCAATGTATATAAATAACCTGAAGGAAGGGTGTAAAGAAGATGGAGCCAGGCTCTTTCCAGTGGTGCCCAGTGACAGGACAAGAGGCAATGGGCACAAACTGAAATACAGGAGATACTGTCTGAACATGAGGAAACACTTTTATTGTGAGGATGACTACAAACTGGCATGGGACAGACAGTCAGATATGCTACTACTGGCTGTTTATTTACTTAGCTGATGAGAAAGAAATTGTCCGGCCTGTAATCACAGCTGAGCTTGAGCCTTCACTCACAGACCATTTAAACTGCTTATCTTCCCTGACGACTCTTTGAAGTCTTAGAAGCAGTTTTGAACCCCCTCCACCCACTTTATATGCAACACAGATTGTAAGCCCTGTAAGGCAACTGAAATTTCAGAAGTGATAGGAAGTGACCTCTCCATAAGTGATCAGACTGTATAATTTTTCCAGTGTAAGAAAAATAAAGCAAATTGACTTAAGCCAATTACCTTTAATTTTGTTCTTGCTCCTGCCTCCCATTGCTTTTGAGAACAGTGGTTTAACTCCACCACCACGGAAAGGGGCTGAGGCGATAAAGGTGAGGAGAGAAGGCTCTGGCAAATGCCACCATTCCAGATGGAGAAAACACATACCACATTAAACTAAGAGGAAAAATAGGAATCTGTCTTCAATAAACATCCTCAGCTTGAGAAATAGTGGTAAAAGCACATTCCCTGTAAAGCAGGGAATGTGAAAGGATTCTAACTAAAAGGCACAATGTTACCAATGGCTGATACCAATAGTATTTTCCCTAACCTACTGGAAGATTTTTGCTTGAGTTCATGAGGAACACTGCAAATAAGACACCTCTGAAGAATACTTCCTTTGTCATTAGCATAGTGTATGTTAACCTATTCATTTTTTTCTGTAAAGATCATTGCCATTTTCCAGATTCACATGATACTTACAGTTACTATAAAAAAAGTATAATTTCATAGTTTTGTGTAACCAGTGCAAAAAAACCCCAAGCAAACCAACAAAAAACCCACCCAAAACAGTATAAGACATTTAATACATCACTACACATTGAACTTTATACCAGCAAAGAACTTAATCTGCCAGTAAGTGCATTTCTGGTGGTAAGTGCATTTTCAGGGAATTCAGTAATTTTAATGGGAGTTCAGGGTACTTACTACACTGCAGAATAGAGCCAAACTAAATGTCACCACTGAGTTTTCCCATCTTTATTTTCACTATATTAACTGATAAATGTTTACGACAATTTTCACTTGAACAAAGTCCATCAATAATTTAAGAAGAAATATAGGGTTTCTGGTAAAATGGAGGAATTCCTCCTTCCCCAGAGAAGTTTCCCTCCATCTCCCCCATACTAAAGCTGGCACATCACAAAGTGACAGATGAATTTTATGAGGATTGATTCATGCCAGTCTCTGAAGAGTAATTAAGTTCAATAAAGGCCTGTCAATATCATTTGGTATCAGTTGTCACTTTATATCATGTCTAAAAGGTACAGGTGCTCACAGGGATGGACACAAAACACAAGGACAGAAAGTGCTATTCAGCTAGGAGAGGGAGCTGGTAAGTATTAAACACTTAACAGGACGGAAGTCACTGCCTCACCTTAAAATGGTTGTGAACACCTGAATCACCCGTAAAAGCCAGTCCTCAGTCAGTGGCCAAAAGCGCAAGTACTCCCAAAATGAGAGGTTATAACTCATTACTCTCCTCTTTTCAAAGGACATGCATCCCACACTCGCCTGCCTGCAGATCCAAACCTTGTAGCTTTTCTTAAGGCATTGGAAGAGGATAAGAGAAAGATAGAAGACATGCAAAAGGAGTAATTGCCCTCTTTTCCCTCAAATGAGCTTATGGCCTCATGCCTAATGCAGGCACCTACATGATGGGAGCCATAGGCCTGAATTCACACTCCAAATTTTAGTCCAATTATCCCATCTCCTGGATGAAGTGTTCCAAATAAGAAGCCTGCAGATAAAAAGAACCCACAGTAACAATCCTTTCAAAACTGTGTTTTGAAAGCAATAAGAGTATTACTTTTGCATTATATTCTGTTAGAAAGCTTATAAACACTTACATCAAGAAGAATTAGTGCTGCAAGCCTCTAGTAGCAGAAGTCAGTTTGCTTTGACCCCAGCAAGAACACTAAGCAGAGAGAGATGAAACTCAACCTACAGCCTTTGCTTTGTAGCACTTCCCCATTAACCAATTCCAGAGAGCTGAAGTCAGAGACTTTTCCACAGAAGGCTGCCTGTGAAAATGCTTCACCCTTCCCCTGAATTGTAATACACACTCTACCTGATTAATACAGCTGTACCAGAAGTTGATGAGTTGCTTCTCCATTAAGACTGCATGACCTAGTGGGGAGCATCTGCCCTTTAAAGAGCTGAGAAACATTCAGTTAAATGAGCAGAAGAAACTACAGCTGCAGGCAGGAAGGCTCATTCAGGGATGTTATGAGAAAAGAGGACTTACTAAGTTAGAAAAAAAGTCCTTGCATGTGAAAACTTAGTAGGGCCTCTAGGATACATAGACCTGACTATTTAATAAAATAGTAGGTGCCCAAGAACGGTGTTGGGGTTTTTTTTCTGGCATTTGAACTTTCAGAGCAGGAAGGGTGGGTGCTGACAAAGAATAGCTGATAGCTAAGAGACTTTGGTATGCAGAAGATGATCCAAGACAAAAGGTGAGACTAGTTTTCAGCTTTTGGAGACAGGAGTGGTGGCTCCATGACATTTGGTGGAAGCTGGGGAGCTGAGTTTTTTTCATGGGCTGCTAGATGGCTCACTCTTACTAATTGTCATGACTGACAGAAGCTAAATACTCCTAAAATCCTGCTGTTAAGTGCCTAACTCTCTTATGTCCATTTTTTTCTTTCCTACTTCAGAACAGATCTTCTGACCAAATTGTGATTGGGCCCAGATGCACAATCTGAATTGGAATTACTTTATTATCTATGATATTCATCTCATAATGAACCATTACTCACCATTTTATATTCTCATATTCCTATCAATGATCTAGAAAAGAAAGGTTTATCTACATCATGTCCGTTTCATTTAGGATGTAGTTCTCAAGCTTTCATTTGCAGATCACTGGAGGCACAGAGAGCATTTCTTTGTTTTATTAAGGAAATCATTGGTCTGTATATAGTGAGGTTTTTTAGGAGTCATACCTCAGTAACGACTTTTAGAAGTTTTTAGGTGATTTCATGACCAATTAAACTGAAATCTCCATACAGTTTCTCTTTTCCTGTGCTTGGAATACCAGCTCCACATCTGTTGCTGGCAACTTTAGAGTGATTATTCAGCTGTGACCGCAATTTACAGACAGTAGCAAATAAAATAACATAGGCTAAAGTTAAATGAAAAACAAGGTTTGGGCTGTGAGATTTTCAGCCAATGAGGGAGACTTATTATTAGTAAATGCAAAGCCTAGTGGCCAGGAAAATGAAAGCACATATACAGAAAGAGGCAAGGAACAAAGCAGCATCATAATTAATGTAAATGAAAAATTTGCAAGGGAACATTTTCCTTTTTTCTTTTGTTTTATGTCAGAAAGGTTTTAAAATCCAATACAATTTTTCAAAAATAAGTGAAGATTCCTCTGCCTGTTATAAAACCTACAGGGGGGAAAATCTACATAAAGTCTTGATGCCTTCATTATGATATTATCTATTCTAAGAACATTCTCAGTTATCATTCTGATATCATTAGCATGTTTTATAGCATGTTCATTTGTTTTTCTTCCTTCTGGAATGTTAATCAAAGATTAAATTTACTGTAAATCAATCAAAAAACATTTTCTTCATTTTAAGTTTAATCACACAGTGTTGTAGTGTGTAATAAATGAAATATAAAAATACTGAGTCATTGCTGACAGTTCTTTCAATAATAAGGTGAAAAAACTAGAAGTTTATAGAACTATTATTTTGAGCGTAACCTAGTTACTTTTAAAATTTATTAACAAGTGTTTTTTATAAAATCTATGATTTCTGTGTAAATTATTTCTGCCTCCCCAACTTAATAATATATTTGCAAACTTAAGAACTCGTACATTAGAAAGTTTGTTCCTGTAACCACACAAATATATGTAAAGACCACCGAATTAAAGTGTGAAATCTAGGTCTTGAACAGCTTCCCTTACTAGGGCAAAGGAATAAAAGCATTAAAAATCACCTTATTACCAATGTAATTTCAGTTACTCTTCTAGCTGTGTTGTTAGAAATATTTAGTAAAAGGATCATGCTCTTTAATGCATATTCTTACACTTCAAAAAAACTTGTACATAAATCAGGCCTAAATTTCCTGATACCCAAATATTGTGAACACTCCTCAAAATCCAATGGAAATGCTGGGCTCTCATGTGTGTAGGCATTTAGCTGGAGTGTGCATAGAGAAATCCTGCATCCACCTTAAATTTTAATAAATAATATTGCCACATTTTTAGGAAAGTGAAAGTACTATATATTAATTTCATGACAATAATGTTGAGTTTATGGCCTCAGAAGGAGAGAGCAGATTCTTGGTGACAGTAATTCTTAATTTTTTTTGAAAGTGTGGAGGGTTGAACTTGACTGGTTGGCAGATGCCCACCCAGCCACTCTCTTAACTCCCACTCCTCAACAGGACAGGAGGAGAAAATATGGAAAAGCTCATGGGTCAAGATGAAAACAGGGAGATTGCTTACCAATTATTGCCATGGGCAAAACAAACTCAATTTGGGGAAAATTAATTTAATTTATTGCTCATTAAAAATGGGTAAAAGATGGTGAGGAGCAAAGACAAAACTACACCTCACCCGTATCCCCTCCTTCTTCCCAAGCTTAACTTCACTCGTTCGTTCCCAACTCTTCTGCCTCCTCCTTCCCTCCCTGAGTGGTGCAGGGGGATGGGGAATGGGGGTTGTGGTCAGTTCATAACACTTCAACTCTGCTGCTCCTCCCTCCTCACACTGTTCCCATGCTCCAGTGTGGGGTCCCTCCCACAGGATACATTCCTTCATGAACTGATCCAATGTGTGTCCTTCCCACAGGCTGCAGTTCTTCAAGAACTGCTCCAGCATGGGTCCTCTCCACAGGGTACAGTCCATCAGGAACAGACTGCTCCAGCGTGGTTCCTCCACGGGCCACAGTTCCTGCCAGAAAACCTGCTCCTGTGTGGGCTCCTCTCCTGCCAGGAGCCTGCTCCTGCATGGGGTCCTCCACAGGCTGCAGCTTCCTCCAGGGCATATCCATCTGCTCTGGTGTGGGGTCCTCAATGGGCTGGATATCTGCTTTACCATGGTCCTCTCCAGTGGCTGCAGGAAATAACTGCTCTGGCGTGGGGTTTTCCGGGGCTGCAGGAGAATCCGTGCTGGCATGCCTGCAGCACCTCCTGCCCTCCTCCTTCTCTCACTTCGGGTCTCGCAGGGCTGTTTCTCACACTTTTCCCCTCACTTCTCACTGATGGGCAGCACTTTGCCCTTTCTTAGACAGGTTTTCCCTGAGGCACCACCATCATGGCTGTGCGGCTCAGCTGTGCCCTGCAGTGGCTCCATTAGAGCAGGCTGGAACAGTCTGTGTCTGAGGTACAGAAAGTATGTAAAAGAAGAAGGTATTTCAAACAACTTCCATTCTACAGTCCTCGCATACACAAAATTCTGATGTTCAACTTTCAGGCTTTTAATAAAATATTTGAATGTCATCAAATTAGATATTTTCCTGGTAGTATGAAAAATTATAAAGTAACTTTGCAACTGTATTTTTGTAGCATTGTGTTTTGTCCAGGTTCATTTTGGTATAAAAGTACTTCCTTTGTGCCACAGTCTGATTCTAAATTACAATGCAGCTTCAGCTAAGAAATTGGAAATCAATGCCTAAAACATTATATTGATGACAAATAAATGATAGGCAAGTCACAACAGAACAACCTGAAAAACTTCTGGACAGAAAATCAACATAAAGTGTTCATGTACATACCAATGGAAAGTGAGCTATATTCTAGGCTTCCTGAATCATATGCAAATTCTTATTTCAGAGACCAGAATAATTTGTGTAGAAAATATAAATGGTATTTTTAGTGTGTGGATCAAATTGTATAAATATGCGTGGTAACCTTGAATCAGATACCTAGCTCTTTTCTATAGTAAAAAGATATCACAAAATATAGACCTGAGAAAATCATGCGTGAATATTTGTTATCTCCTATAATTTGGATCTGATAATCTGTTGACAGACAGCCCTACAGACTGTGTTGGAAGACAATAAGCAGAAAAAGAGTTGGTCATTGAACATGCTGATGGTATGATGAACAGATCAGATATTAATACTAAAAAGCATTATACATAGGATATGCACAAGGTTCCCAAAAGGTAGAGGTGAAGGAAAATAGTTTTTTCCTGTTGTGTCCACCTTTTCATTTTCTATTCTACAAATATTTTCATTATTTTCATAGTGTCAGAAAGATGATGG
Organism: Phoebastria nigripes; assembly: GCA_035582835.1. Taxonomy (NCBI): domain Eukaryota; kingdom Metazoa; phylum Chordata; class Aves; order Procellariiformes; family Diomedeidae; genus Phoebastria; species Phoebastria nigripes. The sequence continues at coordinate 180,187 of JAYKAV010003364.1, forward strand.
GGAAATATTTCCATCATTGATCTGCTGAAAATACCAAAGTAAATGCTATCCCCAGGTTTTGCTCATTTCCAGATATCCAAGCTGCAGATGAGAAGTTAATGTACAAAAGAATATAAATGGCTGGACCTTGAGAACTGAGAACTTTACATAAAGACAGAACTGTAGCTGTCCCCAAAGTTCATATCTGAGGGTCCAAGCAATAAAAGTACTGAGTGTGTGGTAAATTTAAATCTGAAATGGGAATTATGTAAAAAAAAAAAGGGGGGGGGGGAGGGGGGGGATTGGGAAATGTGATTGCTATAATCCATTTTTCTTACCTTAGAAAAATGTTTGGAAATAACAGAATGAGATAAGAGGAAAACTCAATGTTTCCTTTTGTAAAGAGCTAATGGAGACAAAATCTTAGCCATTGTGTATAAATACTATGTTTGACCAGATCTGTACAAACCCTTTTGTTCCTCAGTAATGGAACAACACGTAGAAGGAAAGGTTTCCACAGCCAACTGGCTAATTTGAGTGATCTGAAGACTTCACATAATGCAGTTTGCATTTCTTCATACTTCAGCGTCTTATCAGTTGTCAGTGAATACACTGAGAAGAGAGCAAAAGACAGCCAGAGAAGCAGACATGACAATGTGCTCTGGCAAAGGAACGAAGGGGTACAATTAGGTAGGATTCAGAGGCTGTTAATAGAGGCAGCAAGGCAAATTAGTAGTGTGAAACGGTGATCTATTATTCCTTAGTGAACAGTGCTGCAATTATTTTCTCTTCTTTATGGCAGGTCTTCCTGCCCCCTCCCCCTTTTTAATTTTACCATAGTATTAACTGAGTGAAAGCTTTGTCRAGGTTACATCTAATAGCACTGGTGCACTTCTGTCTTATATTTCACAGACAGAAATATGCTTGCATTCACTGTGCATTATACATGTGGTGACTCTTGAGATGTCCAGAATCAGTAGGTCTCATTAGTAGAGTAATAGTAGGCGCTGCTCCACCTGGACACTGCAGTCAGATTGATTCTATAGCTCACATAAAGATGTGCTGGAGGACAGGAAGATTGCATGTATTTCTCTTTTCCTATTCAGACAAAACTTGCAGGCAGAAAAATATGAGAACCCTTGTTGTTTCATTAGCCTTACATTTAAAAAATAAGGTGGAAATGTAAGGAATACACATTGGTAGGTGATATTTTTTATTGTTCTATAAAGTTCAGTATCTTGTGACTTTTCCTGTGACAATGCAAATCACTAGGGAAATGCTTCTATTACTAGCTGCATGTTTCAATATAAGCAGTAATAAGCATTAGGGTGTAGCAGAAGAAAAAAAAGGTGGAAGGTAAATTTTTAAACATCTTTGGATGAAAAATGCAAGTCACTGCAAGATGGCAAAACTAATGGGTTCCACTTAACTTGAGATAGCTGAGCGAGCCTGCTGCCTGATAGCCACTAGTGAGTCTAGGCTGATAATTCTTAGTTTGAGAAAACTATCTATCTGGTAAGCACCATAGAAGCAAAACTGAATGCCTTGAAGTACTTGGAGCATATAGGCAATAGCAAGTAAGAGGCAAAAATATAGTTTGGGAAATAGCATTCCAAACTGAATGATTTAGACTGAGTGATTCATTTCTATACATACTTCAGCCTTGTAGAAACACCAGCACAGCCTTTCCTCAAGAAATTCTGTTTGGAGAAAGAGTAAAGAAGGCTAGATCCWGTTTCCTATAATCATACTGAGAAATACTGTACTCAGTGAATAACTCATGGAATAAGACACTCAGTGGGAATCAGAACAGTGAACCTGACCTAAAGATAATCTTGAAACTGACTACATCTCTTGACACTATCATAAGGAAAATCAAAGTATATCAGATAAGTTTATCAATCATTTTTAGTCAGACGGAGAAGTATCTTACTTTGTGAGAAGCCCTATAATCTTCAATGGGTTACTCATTATAAGTAAGATAATATAATATGGTTTGTATGAATTATTTTTTACTGATATATGAAAGGGATGGTGTAAGATCTCACTATCAAACTGCACATACATATCTGTGTTACCTATTTTCAGTATCTTTGTATTTCTTCAGAGATTATCACATGTAATACTTCACAGTTCCAAGGATTCAAAACATAAATCCCCTGCAAATTGAAAAAAAAGAGAACAATTTCTTATTGTTAGATTGGGGGTTTTTGTGAYGAGAGCTTTCCCAGGAATGGAGGTAATGCTTTCAAAATGATGGTAGCACCCAGGCTAAAGCTGACAAAGAAAAATCTTTCTGAAAGGGTTTAGAAATAGAAAAAAAAGTTCTATCTCTATTAAGTTTTTGGGTTTCTCAGTATATAAATTTACCTAACTAATATTCAATTATAAAATGCTTTAAGCATTCTTTCATCAGTGATATCATAAACATCTGATGTTAAGTAAAACATATTACATGCTTTTTTCTTTTTTATGCATGGATGAACTCCCTTTCATGACTGCCATATACTGCAACAAGAGTTCCACTCAAAATCTTTTACTGGAGATTCCAGAAAAGGAAGATACCATATACATGGAAATAATAATTTACTGTTATTCCAATTAACATTTTAACAGTTTAATTTCCAAATAATTAATTAATACAGAAAAAAACTCATTGGTAAGACAAGTAAAATTGCCATGTAAAACTTCCTCATATTTACCCCTTTTTTCTGGTGCTAGACTCACTTTTCCCATGTGCCTCTGTGTCCTAAGCTTCAGTCTTCTTCAATGAGACTGKGAAAGGGAGGGACTTAGAACAGTTTATCAGCAGCATCCTGAGGTTCTTACTGGGAGGAATAYGATGTCCATAGTGGCAGTTTCTTCAATCCTTGGTCCACCTGGAGTTGTTTTAAAGTGTTTTCTTAGCCCTTCAGTACAAAGCCTACAGCCTTTTACTACTAACAGCAAAATTGTATTTATTGGGCCACACAGGCACTGTAGTTATGATATTCCGAAGAAGATTGAATGAATCCAAAATAAAAGATAGTTTAACATAAGTGCCAACTTCAGCAGATGTTGAAGTAAAAAAGATGCTTTATAGTCCAAGACCTCCTACAGCTTCTYCCTTTACTCCCCATGGAGATTAAGTTGTCCTTGGAGTTGCCCCATTAGGGCAGAGCACATCCTCATCTGTGCTCCACAGCAAGCAGCTGTGGGTACAGCCATTTTCCATCACTTCCATTTTCCAGTTTTGTCTGCTGTTAAGAAGAGGAAAGAGGTGAAGAAATACAAATCTCTTTCTTTCCCTCTGTCTCAACGCTAAAGCTACAACTTCTACGTTTCTTACTCAAAGTGAGAAAATAGAACTGGAGACCATCTCCTCCCTCAGTAATCAAAATAGGTAAAGCAAATTTTATCCTTAAGGAATTCAGAGAGCGCAAACTTGTCCTCCTATAAAAGCCTGAGAGTCATTTTAATTCCCCTATCAAAAGACTCAAAACATAATCGTGTTCCAGCGCAGCTCAGACAAAACTTAGCAGTCGCGTGCTCTTTTTTGTACAGCATACAGGGTTACTTCTGTAAATAAATCATTAAGGACTCATAAAAAGAGGAGGAAAATACATATTAGACTTACTTATTTCAAGCCAGAAAACATGGAATCATTTAGGTATTCAATAGAGAATCATTGAGTAAGCAAATTTTCTAGTACTTGCTCAGTTTAGTTTCTCTCTTCTTGCTTTGGAGACCACAGTTCAGCCACAGTACATTTATTGGATTCTGGTTTGAATGTCACAGTAACATGATGACCCATTCATAAAACTGGGGCAAAAGGCAGACTTCCCTATTGATCCAGCCCATCTTGATTAAAATTTACTTTCCAGCTGACTATGATTTGCAAATCCATCTGTGCTATTTACTCCTTCTTCCAGATCAGGGCAGCATGCATTGAATAAAATGAATTTTAATGCATATGATTTGAGTATCCATCTACACTTCACCTCACATTAAAGTTTACTTTATTCATTGTCTTTCATCTAGTTTTTCCTCCATGTAATAGCAATCATATTCAAGTGAATGTGGATCCTTTTTGTACGTTTTTCAAAGGCATGATCATACTTTACTAAAATGCAAATATATCTACTGCATATCCTTCATCCACTAATTTTGTAAGTCTATCAAAAAAGCAATCAAGTTTGAGTGGCACGACGTGATTTTTTTTTCCTTTTTGTTTATACTCATGCTGATTTWAAAAAATTAATGGTTTTCATTACAGCACCGAGATAATTCAATATCATGAAACAAGTACCCTATAATAATGAAATACAGAATAAATACAAAATGTAAGATTGGAACTTCATCTAGAAGTTGTGGGTAGCATTCAGATATTTCATTATACTACATATACATTTGTTTAGGAAAGCAAACTAAATAATGCCATGTATAAAGAAATTACCTAATAACAAAGATGTACTGAGCTGATGGATGCATTTTATTCTCATGGTATTGTTCATCTGTTCTCCCATTCTAAGCCTGTGGGTTATAACCCTTTTGAACAGACATTATTCTGACATTGCCATATGACAAATGAAAGGGTTGTCCAGGCAAAATGGATGTGACCTATGCATTTTCTAAAATCTTTTAATATTTATTCTGTTACTTCTGGGTATTTGGCACCACAAAGATTTTAAAACCGGAAGTGACCATTCTGTATAAAGCAGGCCACAGGTTTTTTTCAACAGTTCCTGCAGAGAAAGAATTGTTCTTCTCTCCATGTAACTGGGAGATACAAAGTTCAATAACTTGCAGGTGAACTAGAGTATATCTTTTCAACACATACACAATCTTAACTGTAAAACAACAGATTAATTACTCACTTGATCTGCTTCAGTGGAATATAACCTTCATTTTGTACAGCAGAATATTATCCCCAGTTTGATTGTTTTCAAACTTCAGTTTTCAGCTATGGGTCTTGGTTTTTTACTCTGTCTGTCAGTTTATTTAGCCTCCAGTGGTCAGTATCTTATTCCATGATGGATATTTATAAGCTACGATCAACGCTTCCCTGAACCTTCTCTGCACTAAGCAAGAACTACTGAAGTCCTTCAGTATAAAGTAAATTTTCCAAACCTTACCTAAAATTCTTTTGAGCATTTTTGTATTATTGGCAGTGCTTTTTAACTCAATGAATTCACCATTTGTCATATATATTCCTGGCCAGGTACTGAAGCCTGGGCTGGTTGTTTAAAACAACTATTGGAATAGCTAATGTTATTACATGAAGCTTTGACTGTATGAATTGCTTCAGAGGGCTGCTACTTATTGTCACATATGCTGCAGCATCCAAAACATGAACATGAATGTTCTTGGAGCATTTCTTCTCCTTGTGAGGCCTCATATGAGACCCCAAGCTGCAAAGAGATCTTTCGGTTTATCTTTTGCTTGATTGAAGAAGAACAGACTAGTTGGAAGACAGAATTGTGTAGGAGGTAAAGTGGAAAAAAGTATCAGTAATTTGTGGTTGTCATCCATAGCAACAAGATGAGCTGACAGTGCCAGGGCTGCAACTGATCTCTCCTTTCATTGATGAGGAGTAACAGCGCTGCTTAAATGTCAGGCATAATGATCACTGAACAATGCATTAACACTACCTTAGTATCTACTGCCTTGACTTTGCAGTTTCAGGTAGGCATCTCCATACTGGTTACATTTCACAATTGTTTACAGAGAGGAAATGAGTGAAATAACTGTTCCATACTAGGAGTTTCTGTAGTAATTTAATATGTGGAAATTTTTATAATGGAGTTTGAGTGCGCTTTTCTGCTTTGGATTAAATTTTGGGGTCTGTTCTGGTAATGGCCCTTAGTGGATCAGGCTGTGAGGAAAGTGTAGACAGAGCCATTGTTGCTCCCAGCTTACAAAGGACATCCTATGCAAGATTGAATACTGCAGTTTAATTTTTATTTATTTATTTTCTTTACAAGGAAAGCCACTTATCTGAATTCTTGAATAGTACATGTAATATTTATTAAGAGTGTACCAGAAAAAGGAAATCAGACTGGTAAGAACAGAAAAGCTTAGCTGCAAAACCCAGTGTAAGTAGATTAACCATCTCAGCAGTCTCAAGTAAATCCCTTTTATTTGAAAATATCTAAATGAGGCTTCCACATATACATTTTGGTTTAGATTTTTTTTTTTTTTTTTTTTAACAGATTGTAGAATAGGACAGGTTTCAGATTGAGATAAAGCACTCCTTTTTTGGATTTTGGGTAGAAAGTCTGTTCCACTATGGATGGAAGACAACTGTTAGAATCATAGAATCATTAAGGTTGGAAAAGACCTCTAAGATCATCAAGTCCAACCGTCAACCCAACACCACCATGCCCCACTAAACCATGTCCCTAAGCGCCTCATCTACACGTCTTTTAAATACCTCCAGGGATGGTGACTCCACCACTTCCCTGGGCAGCCTGTTCCAATGCTTAACCACTCTTTCAGTAAAGAAATTTTTCCTAATGTCCAATCTAAACTTYCCCTGGCGCAGCTTGAGGCCATTTCCTCTCATCCTATCACTAGTTGCTTGGCAGAAGAGACCAACACCCACCTCGCTGCAACCTCCTTTCAGGTAGTTGTAGAGCGCACTAAGGTCTCCCCTCAGCCTTCTCTTCTCCGGGCTAAACAGTCCCAGTTCCCTCAGCCGTTCCTTGTAAGACTTGCTCTCCAGACCCTTCACCAGCTTCGTTGCCTTTCTCTGGAATTGCTCCAGCACCTCAATGTCCTTCTTGCAGTGAGGGGCCCAAAACTGAACACAGTATTCGAGGTGCGGCCTCACCAGTGCCGAGTACAGGGGCACGATCACTTCCCTACTCCTGCTGGCCACACTATTTCTGATACAGGCCAGGATGCCATTGGCCTTCTTGGCCACCTGGGCACACTGCCGGCTCATATTCAGCCAGCTGTCAACCAGCACCCCCAGGTCCTTTTCTGMCAGGCAGCTTTCCAGCCASTCTTCCCCAAGYCTGTAGCGTTGCATGGGGTTGTTGCGGCCAAAGTGCAGGACCCGGCACTTGGCCTTGTTGAACCTCATGCAGTTGGCCTCAGCCCATCGATCCAGCCTGTCCAGGTCCCTCTGCAGAGCCTTCCTACCCTCRAGCAGATCGACACTCCCGCCCAGCTTGGTGTCGTCTGCAAACTTACTGAGGGAGCACTCAATCCCCTCGTCCAGATCGTTGATAAAGTTATTGAACAAGACCGGCCCCAAAACGGAGCCCTGGGGAACACTGCTCGTGACCGGCCGCCAACTGGATTTAGCTCCATTCACCACAACTCTCTGGGCCCAGCCGCCCAGCCAGTTTTTTACCCAGCGAAGAGTACACCTGTCTAAGCCTGTTGATTTGCTGCAACTAACAACAATAAACTCAAGCCTTAATCTGAGAGTTCTTCTGAGAAAAAACGAGAAGCTGGACTTCTGTAATGCAGGAGGTTGGACTACCTGACCTTGAGATCCCTTCCAACCTAAATTATTGTATGATTCTATAAAAATGGACATACTGCAGCATTTAGCACTAGCTAGACTAGGCAACTGTACTCATAGAGGTAGACACTGAATATTATACAGTTACCTGTTTTACATTTTGAAATACTGACAATTCAAATCACAACAGAGAGGGTGATTTTTATTTTAAAATAAATTCTGCATTTAAATTTGCATATATAGAACTGGATGTACTCAAATATTATATGTAAGGGGTTTCAATTTCTTTTCCTATATAAAAATAAACACAGAAAGCTCTGTAAGGTCATATTACACCACTGTGGCAAGGAAAAAGACCTTCAAAGCAATAGTGATGGTGTTTACATTTACTTAGCCCATACATTCCTCACATGAGATTCAGGGCCTTATTTCTTCCTTTAAACCAAATCAAAGTAGAATGGGAGTGGAAGTCTCAAAACCTCATTGATTTTTAAGACTGTAGTAAAGGAGATGGTAGGGAACCACTTCGTAATTGTTACAAGTCACTTAATTGAACAATCGAACAATAGTGTTCCCTTGTTTAAATGTGTTCATTAGCCAAGCGCCTTGGAGGAGCAAAGTGTATGTGTAACAGCCCTGCCAGGAATGGCAGCCTGGCCCCACTCCATTAGGAAGGATGTCAATGCTTATCCAATACCATGAGTCACAAAACAATAAAACACTGTAAACTTTCCTTAAAGGTTGGATTTTATTAATTAACAGCAGGTGACTGCAAAAGTTTGGACCAGCAGATCTTCCTTTAGACAGCAAAACATTAATAAAAATATAATGCAGTAGACAGCACTAGACAGCAAAGGTTGTTTCTTTATATAGATATAGTAATTGTATACAGTACAACCACTAATATTAACCGGGCTGCCAGGGAGTAGCAGAGGTCACATGCAGCTGTGGGCACCTGCAGCACCCACGATCCCTGCTGGACCCCAAACCCCCAGCTGGCCGCTGTTTTTTCCTAGCTACCTGCATTTGCAGTGCCTGGCAGACCAAAAGCCAGCAAGGGYTTAAGCTCCTTTTGCAGCTGAATTTTGGACTTGGCTGGTTTGGGGCATGTCTCACGAGTTACTGGGAACCTATCACTCCATGGAGCACTACTGTACTATGTAAAGGAAAATTGGATTTCAAGCTGTGTGCACACCCCCCTAAGAGCCTGCTGTATGTAAGTTCAGAGCTTGGCCGCAAGTCTGCAGGTGACTGCCTGCTCAGTTTTGACATTCCTGCACCATCGCAGCAGCAGCTAGATTCCATAGGGATGACAGCAGGCATGTTTTAGGCAGAATCCATGCTTTGTCTACCAAATTTCTTACCTGCTTTGCTGCTGAGTTCACCTACCCTCTCTATCTAACTCGGGGCTTCTGTTCAGTTCGGACTGGAGGAGAGTCTGCTGTCAAACACAGTGTCAGGCTTACAGTACAGACCTATCCATGGTTTTCAGTGTCTGCACCGAAAGAAAGCGACTTTCTTCCAAAGACAGTATGAAATCCCTGCTCTTCAGAACAGAGAGAGAAAAAAAAGCAAAAAKAAAACACACACACACACAATTTTTCGCAAGCTCTTCTCTCTCTTATAAGATTTTTTTGTGGTAAAGTAGCATCTTGGTCTATGTCTATTTATCCTAATGTTTTCAAACATTGCTCATCATCAAGGAATCTGAGCTGTACCGTATTTTATTTTTGGAAAAAAAAAAATTATGGTTCACATATTTTTGAAGAACATGAAGTAACACAGTATTGCAGATAAATACCAAGTAGAAAATGTAGAAAAGAATATTGAAATATTAGCTCACTTTATGAGCTTTTTGCATTCCTCCTTTTGACTGAAATCTGGAATTTAGCTTGAATTTGTACTATAGAGTAGTCCTTAAGACTAGATGATAAATAGTCCTTACAATCTATAGAGTATTTCCTGAACACAGAATAGTGACAGAAGCCAAAGACAGAATTTGAATTTGTGTGGGAATCTCTGTAGCAAGTGGAACTCAGTTCTCTGCAACCACAGGTAGGTAAAAAAAAAATTAAAATGTCACTACATTATTCTAGGCTACGAAGCAATATAAAAAGCATGAAACTCAGATAGTCTTGTGTTGACCTGAAGAGGTATAAATATGTCCAAAATTTAACTCTCAGCTGGATCTTAATTAACAATTCTGGGTTTTCTTTTGCATGGAAAACAGTATTTCCATACACCCCATCTTCAAACAAGTGAACACCCAGTACTGTACATTTATCATTTAAATATCAAATAAATGGTTTTATTTTCAAAGTACTGAGACACTACATTTTGAGACCTTTGAAAATCCTTGCTATACTGAAGGCTGCTCAGCGTAGAGCTCTTTAAAATCCAGTTATAATTTTTAGGTGCTGAACCTTTGAAAAATCAATCATTGTGCAATTCTGAAACTAGAGGTCTAGATAGGCAATAAACCTAAAAAAACCCCACCCTCTATATTAAATATACACTCATTAGTGRCTTAAAATGTGAAAAGCAACAGTTTCTCCTTTCTTATCTTAAAACTGGAAAATCTTATATTGGAAGTAAAAAGAACAGGTGGTAAAATATAATGGAGTGAAATAAATGCTGAAGCTATTCTAGTCACTAATTAACCTTGTCTCTGTTGATAACAAGCTCAAGAACATTTCCTGCTTTCCTGTACACATACACATCAAAATTACACAGTAGAGAGTTTGAATGAGTTTGGGCTAATTTTGCAAGTTCATTATATTCCAGATTGAAAGGTCTTTTCTTGAAAAATAAAAAGAAATAATGTCAAATTAGGGGTTATATTTCCTTCATGGTGTGGCTTTTTAACACAGTATTTTTAGAATTACTAGTTAGTGTTTCTTAAGGATGTATCCTAAAGTAACAGGAGTGTCATGTGCCTTGACTAGTCCAAGATGTACCTCACAAAATATATGCATGCCACTGGCTTGAACCTTCCATTGTAGTATACATTTCTGCATAGATATATGAAAAGCAAGTATGCAACGTAAAAAGCCCCTTTTCCAAGGTTGCTCTTAGACTGAAATTTTGCTTTGCTCCAAATACGTCAGAAAGAGATGATGATAAGACATGTCTTAGTAACTCTGCCCATCTCCCCTTAACTTTGAATATATATGAAAGTACAGAATATAAATGTGTTGAACTAAAAATTGTCTTGCTGCAATCAAAATTTAGCTGCCATATATACTCTAAAGAAACTGAAAGGTTTGAGGCATCGAAAAAAGTTGTATAAAACCTTGTTTCAAATTTTATTCTTAAACTTTCCAGGAGCAAGTTACAATTTGCCAAAATTATTTTTAATTAAAGAAATTCACAAATTAATTCCTGTAATTATTACTAGCTCTGTAAATTGTTTAGAAGCTTTAATTATGAACATTCAATATTCAAAATTCAAACTGAATTGTGATTAATATAGTCCTATTTCTGCTTCTCTGCCAGATGAAAATAACACTTGGAATGAAGGATTTCAGAGTATTAAGAATACACATGCATAAGAGTTAAAAACTGTCAAATTGCCTAATATTTACCTAAAATTCACAGTTTCTTCTTATTTAACACCCTGTTACAGCTAGGGAATACTGATGACAGAGGGCAAAACTATAGAAATTTGGAAAGAACTGAAAAGAGCTGGATAAAAAGTGAAGGTGAAGTCAAGAGATTTTAAGACTGAAAACTAAGTACATGGTGCATGTGTGTGTGTGTGCTTGTGGGTGTGCAAGTTTGTTTTATATATTTGTGTTTCTGTACATCTGTACATACGAAGACATAGTTGTTGACATAAATTTGACAAGGTATGAGCTCTGACAACTTTAACCTAACTTTTGTTGCTGTTATATAAGTGCTTTGTGACTATAGTGCTTTCATAATTTCATCATTTTCATTACATTTAATAGAGATTTGTCCCAGGTTAGTGGCATATGGCAATGGGCTGAGGTGATGAAACTTTACTTTATACAGAACACATAAAGAAAAGGGCTAGATACTATATTTTCTAGGACTGCAATGGCATTGATACAGTATCAAGCTCGATGTGCTAACACGGATTACCTGCTTCCCTCTGATCAGTTCCTGTGATGGAGTTTGTGGAGTGAGAAAGTACCCTCTCGGTAAAACCTACTGAGGAGCAGCCAGAAAAGTCTATGATTTACACCCACACACTCCTACCAAACAACTTTAGAAAAGTTTAACTAGAAAGCAATTGCACTGTTCTCGTAAAAAAAAAAAAAAAAAAAGACCCACTGGAGCTTGTAATATTCTATAGGGAAATGAAATCCATTTACTTCCCACTGTGTGTATGAATCAAGACAGTGCAGTTCGCTAAGGAATGTCCAATTACACAGGCACCTTTGCCCTTTCTGAGTCTATATTCTAGAAAAAGACAGGGAGACAGGCAGAAAAAGGAAGACTTAATACCATCTCATTCATGATAGTTTTCTGTATTTCATTTCCCAACTAATTAACCTTTTACTGCAGAAAAAGTTCTACATTAAGAAGCACAGCATAACAATCAAACAACTCACCATTACTGAAAGACTGTTTCTAATTTAAAGTATTTCCATTCTTTAGAAAAAATACTCCTAAGTTCCATAAAAAATATTTTTGTATACCCTGCTCCCTCATCACCTAAAAAAAATTCATACACGTATGCAGAATTTAAACTTAGAATTATTTTTTTATTTTAATTTCTAGTATTTAATGTCAAAAATGTTTGTCTCTAGCAATATGTTATATAGAAAGATAGTATTTTTTAATATTAAAAATTGTGAACAATAAATGGAGTTTATTATGTTCAGACATGTTATATATATTTAACTATACACGCATAATCTGGTGAGATTCATTTTAAAGAAATAGTACTTAAAATGTGTAGGAAGCATATGTTCATGTAAAGGGTCTCTCCCTCTCTACGCACCCATCCACACCCACACCTTGTTTATATATAAATGCACATATGTGTATATATATTAGAAGTATATATAACTTCTGTGTAAAATTATATATGAGAACATATATACATATAAACTGATGTGTAGATAGATATGCATTGTTTTTCATTCACTGAACAAAGTGAATGAGACAAAGTACTGTATCCATCTCAGTCACAGACTGCCTAGAAGTCTTTGTACATTGTCATCATCTCTGCATTACCACAACACTTGGACAGTGGACTCCAAATTTAATCTAACTCAAAGAACATATAAGAAAAGTCATTCTCAGAACTAGCCCCTCCTCRACATACTTCCGAAGTGGCCACTCACTGAAAGAGAAATTTCTCCTTGGTGAGATGCTTTACTGCTGCTTTCATTTACCTGACAATCTATTTTGAAGACTTCTATAGTGACAGATATTCAAAAACTCCTTAACATGGATATACTTCATTTAAAATCAGTCAGCTATAAAACCTATAAAATGCATCATTTTAATAGTTTGAAAAATCATAGTCACTGTTATACAAGAGGTTGGTATAACCAGATATGATTATTGAATGGATAACATGTTATGGTTGAAAGACTGCAATAGACTCATTATACTGAAAACATTTCTGGAAATAGATCCTTTTTTTTTTTTTCTACATTTCTGCATTTTTAGAAATGCTACTTCTTTTCCACATTTCAAATGTTACATCTAACAGACAAGTCTATTTATGTGCAAATTTCAAAATGATTGAAATTGCCACTTCACAGCCAAAGAACCCTGTTAATGGCAAGTACTCTAACAAATTGTTCCCGATGATACCTTTTTTGCTGTGCTCCCAAAGCCAAGCTGCTGGGTCCATCACATTGCCCATTTCACCACCGCAAAGGACACAGCCTATACGCTGCCGGTTTATATACAAAGGAAGACAACTTAGATTAGCTGACACTATTATACAATTCATATATCATCATCTGTAGATACTTTTCTCAACTACTGCTAAAGTCACAAGAAGGACTTCGCCGACATTGGGAGCTGAACCAGGTCTACAGTGCCCTTCAGGCAGTAAAGACATGGGCTGCGCAGTTTTATATGGAGGGACAGCTTTAAACATGGCAGTTCTCTAGAAAATCTCTTTCCTTATGCAAGGGCTCAGGCCTATCATGAATCATTATGAGGCAGAAGCTTGGAGGTCAGAACAGGCACACAAAAGATGCAGCAGCATCAAGGCTGTCAGGCACGTGTGAAACTGGATTGACTGTTCTCTCCATGACAGCTATGCTACAAGAAAATGAAAAACAGGAATTCTCTAGACCTTGTGCTGTGCCAATATAGTAGAGTAACATTGCAACAGCACCAATTGGTAGAAGAWGATACTGTTCATCATGTTACTTGTCCTTCTTCACCATCTACAAGACCACATACCTAGTAGAAACTCCATGATAATTCATTTTGTTCCTTGTTGATGCCTAGGAATCACCTGCAAACTCACTTTGTGATCCAGTAGTTTTTTACTTTATGGATTACAGTCAGAATACTGGAGGATATGAACCCCATAGTTTGAAGATGGGGTACACATATTCCATCTTGCAAGCAGTCGAGCTCTCTCAGTATCTAATGAAACACATAGGGACTTTAACATCTTTCAGGATCTAGCTTTGTCATTTTTTACTGAGGAAAATGAGGTATAAGGCTACTGTAAGAAAATAATTGATACTATTCCTCTAGAAATCTCTGTAAGGATACTGAGGGAATACACTGACCACAGAATCTGAGTCTGCTACACTGAAACTTCATAAATGCGAGATTTTATACCAGTACAGTCAATTGCCAGGTATTATTAGCAAGCTAGGTTTTTTAATAACTGATGCTTAATGAATGTTAATGAGGAGAACATGATTCTTCTTCTATTAGAGGCCTCTGAGGTCTAGTTTGGAAAGACATCAAAAGGGTAAGTTTTATTAAAAAAAATATAGAAACTGTGAGATTAGCTTCTAAATTATTGTGTTCTAACTTGCTTTAATTGATTCTCTTATTCAGACTTGTTTGAAGTTTCACATCAGAGCCCCCATGGAAACACAGCCATGGATTTAAGTACCAGTTTGGCCTATGTGCTACTGCACAAAATCTTCACTTGGCTTGAAATACATAAGGCCTAAAATTCTGATAATAAAGTAAAAAAAAAAAAAAAATCTAGTTGGTGCCATGAAAATATTGAAATCATTAATGAACAATTTTCAAATTATAATTTGAAGTGTATGAGTGTATGACTAATGTTTCCCTTAAGAGGAAGGATGTACCTGGATAAATGTAGTCCATGTAGTCAGCTTTTTTGCTGCCCTTAGGAAACAATATGCTCAGCAATGTCAAAGGATTACAAATTATCTTTCAAAGTACAGTGGCCTTGAAAATATTATATTCAGTAGTAATTACAAACTTAAACTGTCCTTTGTTAGAATTTTTTTTCATTTTTGGCAACACAGTTTGGAACACATCCAAAATGGTCAAACAGCAGAGTACAGATGATTTCTGGAACCCTAGGCTTCAACATTTCTAGTTTCCCTAATCAGTAATGGCAGACGCTTCTGGTTTTGGGAAACTCCAAAAAAATCCTGGGTGTCCCAGAGTGATTTGGAGAACTTGGGTATCCTATTTCATGTCAGTACATAAGGTAGGAAGACAGAAATTTTCTTAAGATCTTCAGAATTTTCTGACAGAGATATCATGAATTCTCTTTTTTTATGACGGACCAGAACAAACATTTCTAAGATGTTGGTGTTTCCCATGGAATAGAAGTTTGATTAGTTCTACCTAGAAGGAATTGTGATGATTTAAAACGGGGTTACTTATGATTATGAAGTTCTATGCTAACAAAGTGACTACATCAGTGGACATGGGAAGGGCTACAGATGTCATCTATCTGGACCTCTGTAAGACCTTTGACACGGTCCCCCACAACATCCTTCTCTCTAAACTGGAGAGGTATGGATTTGATGGGTGGACTGTCCGGTGGGTGAGGAATTGGTTGGATGGTCTCATCCAGAGGGTAGTGGTCAACAGCTCAATGTCCAGATGGAGATCAGTGATGAGTGGTGTCCCGCGGGGGTCCGTATTGGGACCAGTACTGTTTAATATCTTCATCAATGACATAGACAGTTGAATCGAGTGCACCGTCAGCAATTTTGCAGATGACTCCAAGCTGAGTGGTGTGGTCGACACGCCTGAGGGACAGGATGCCATCCAGAGGGACCTGGACAAGGTGGAGAAGTGGGCCCATGTGAACCTCATGAGGTTCAACAAGGCCAAGTGCAAGGTCCTGCACCTGGGCGGGGCAATCCCCAGTATCAGTACTGGCTGGGGGTTGAAGGGATTGAGGGCAGCCCTGCCGAGAAGGACTTGGGGATGCTGGTGGATGAAAAGCTGGACATGAGCCAGCAATGTGCGCTTGCAGCCCAGAAGGCCAACCGTATCCTGGGCTGCATCAAAAGAAGCGTGGCCAGCAGGTCGAGGGAGGTGATTCTGCCCCTCTACTCCGCTCTGGTGAGACCCCACCTGGAGTACTGCGTCCAGCTCTGGAGCCCTCAGCACAGGAAAGACATGGACCTGTTGGAGCGGGTCCAGAGGAGGGCCACGAAAATGATCAGAGAGGTGGAACGCCTCTCCTATGAAGAAAGGCTGAGAGAGTTGGGGTTGTTCAGCCTGGAGAAGAGAAGGCTTCAGGGAGACCTTATTGCAGCCTTTCAGTACTTAAAGGGGGCTTATAAGAAAGATGAGGACAAACTTTTTAGCAGGGMCTGTTGCGACAGGACAAGGGGGAATGGTTTTAAACTAAAAGAGGGTAGATTTAGACTAGGTATAAGGAAGAAATTTTTGACACTGAGGGTGGTGAAACATTGGCACAGGTTGCCCAGAGAGGTGGTAGATGCCCCACCCCTGAAAACATTCAAGGTCAGGTTGGATGGGGCTCTGAGCAACCTGATCTAGTTGAAGATTGTCCCTGCCCATGGCAGGGGGGTTGGACTAGATGACCTTTAAAGGTCCCTTCCAACACAAACTATTCAATGATTCTATAAATGGACATCCCAATTATCTACTTTAAAATCTCTGCCTCCACACTAGAATAAAGTAAGAAAATACAGATGCTGGAAAATAGAATTGTACCACTGAAACAGGAACATCCTGGAAGGAAAAATATTTCTGAAAATATTTAATCTTAAACAGGAATGCTGCAATAAAATAAGCTTCATGACTAACATAAGTTTAGAAGGATGTTCACACAGTATCTAGGTGTTGATTAGTAAATGACTTAGAAATTTCTGAATAAAATTTGTTAGCAAATGCATATACCAGGACCTCTTGGATTGAAAAACAAAAAAACCCAAACAAACAAAAAAAAGCAAAAATCAACCAACCAACTGACCAACCAAAAAAACCCACCCAAGCAATTAATTCTAAGCAAGMTATGAAAATCATTAATAGTGTAGAAACAGTAAAATGAATAGTTTTGTTATGGACTAGGTCTAAGTGTGTCCTGAAATTTACATTTCTGGGTAACATGTTTATCCTCTAGCTTCCCTAAAGGATGGGGCGCATCTCTCCGAACAGGGGAAGTTTCATATTATAAAAGGCAGTGTGATCTTGTGTTGTAATCACTTGAAGGGAACACAAGATCTGGTTCAGCTTTCTGCTCCATTTAGGGAAGCACTGAAAGGAATGCCAAGCATAAAGAAGAAAACCCATTTCCTTCCTGTGTCCTTTTGCTCCTGAAGCTTACTACATCATTTTGATGTCTGCTGGAAGTCCAGTGACTTAACTGGTCTCAAGCCTCACCCAGTAAACACTGATACCAATGAGAAAAATAATCAATTATTTCCAAGAACTGGATTGAACCTTTAGCCATTCACTAGAGAAAAACATTTGTGCTATTCATGAATGATGCTCAGAAGAACACATTGTCATAAGCATCGCTAGTACAAGTAGAACCAGCTAGTAAAATGTCTCTATAATTAAAGCAGAAATGGGGAAAAACAATGAAAACAGAAGACAGATGTGGAAGAGGAGGAGGCGAGAAGGTCAGGAGTTAGGGCTTGGAAGTCAGTTTTCCACAGAATTGCTAGATAATGTTAAGACAGAAGAGAAGAGGCAGCTAAATGGAGAGGAAAAAGTAAAAATAAAATAACAGTCCTTAAACAACCTTAAGAAAATACGTGTTTTGCTTCCCTACAGCTTCTGGAATGGTTTGCCACCTCCAAATTCTATGGTACCTTAAACCTCAGCTATAAACATTAATGTTTAGGAAGATTATAGCTCTCTCTGAAAGACTTGGTTATATAATTATATAAACTGCAAATATGCAGTGTTCCTATGCAATGTTCCTTGTACTGTGTATTTGTGGAATTAAAATTTCAGTCTATGTTCAGTTCAGGCTTTCAGTCCAAAGCTCTGGAGACAAAATTCACCCTGTGCTGCATCTATATTTGAAGACAGCTAGTGGAAACAGAGTCAGATTTGACAGTATCTGACAAATGCCAGTATCCATTTCCCCTGTTGCCAGCTTTGTGCATTTCCTTGGGAATCCCATACTGGGGAGACAGCAAGGGTGGGCAGTCTGGGGACACAGAGGAAAGGGCACAAAGAACAGCCACTGGACAAGCCCACAAGCCCATCAGCTGCCAAAACTACCTCCTCTATCATGCCCTTGGGGTTTTGATAGATGATTAGTAACACTGGAAAATTCTAACTAAAGCTGACTATATAAGACTTCATAAAAGTTGCACACTTCGAAAGTATTCACAATTTGCGGAAGGTCAGACCCTTCTAATTATATCTTGTCTTCAAATGTTTCTCAAATTTTCTGTCAAAATGCTTGGAAATTTTTTTCTCCTCCTTTGTCTGTTCATCTGTTTAGAGTAGATGATCATCTAGAAAGTATTTTTCATGTTGTGTATTCTGAACAGCATCCTCCCAAGAAATTGCTTTGAGCCATGGAAAGGTCATCTATGAGAGCACAGAAATATAAATTGGCAAGAAAATTACTGGATTTTTTATTTACACTAATATTGACTTTTAACACATTTTAAGGTTGAAAGAATTTTGTGCATGGATATGAATTAAAATCAAGTGTTCTGATAATTATTTTTAAACTGTAACATACATCTTACTGATCACCACTCCAAATTAATTCATTTTAGATACAGTAATAGCTGTCCACAGGTCTATGTGCAAATCCACTCAATATTTTAATACCTAAGTTTTTAAGGTCAATATAGGTCTTATTTCATTGGAAAGAGGAGTAAAATTGAATTAAATAATTAGAAATATTTTTAACTGTCAAGTCGAGATAGAATCCAATTTGCAATAGCTTCATCAAATAATTTAGAACCTGTTCAATAATAAAGGGACATGGTATAATTATAGTATATTCGGATCTGGCCCAATGTGTGTGATTACCCTGCAGCTGCTCCCTTTTCCAAACTGATGGAGTATCTTGACATTTCCCTTTAGTAATAGGTAACTTGAAGTATTAGGTCCTAGGCCCAACAGTTCTGATTTAAATCTGTTTTAAAACAGTTTAGCAAACTTCCACTCCAACAGAGCCATGGAGAGATTTAATTGTGTATGTATATACTAAATTAGACTTGTTCATCCAATAGGAATAGAAGAACACGTGTGTCAGATGACTGCAAATTTTCTAGTGAAGCCAGCAAATCCTATAGGACAAAGTCATGTCAGCTTTTTAATGAGAGAAACAGCCCTGTCAAGGCTCTTTCACCTCCAGGGAAACAAAATGCTAACATAGTACCTATTCTTCTTATGAATAGTTATCAAGTTTAAATTTCTTTTACCTCAATGAAATCACATTGAGTTCATTATAATCTCATTTCCTGATCCAGAACCACTTAACTTACTCTTATATTAATGCTGATACTATGCATATACTTAATCATGTCTACATTTTTCTTTTATGGGAAAACCAAAGGATGATCTGGCATTCTAAGTTGTATATCAAATGCAAATCCAGTACATGACATTGCTTTTTTTTTTTTACTATATTTTTTCAAACCACAAAATCTTTATAACTACTTAAGCAGCATTTTGTTGTTGCTGAAACCTGGTGGCTCATGCTTTTTCCCATACCCTTTCCTCCATATGCATTATGCTGTGTATATCTGAAAACAGTTTTTCACAGAGTTATCTAGGTTGCACAAAAATCTCAGCACCTAAATCCTTGATGAATGCATCACTAAACAGATTGAAAAGGAAATGATATGCTGATGTGGATTGCAAAGTCATATGGAATTCCTTTACAGAGGAATTTTCCTACATAGTGAACCCTAGTAAAAATATTGCAAGATATTAAGTTTTTAGGAATGATTTTTCAAGTGTAGGCATTATAAAAACAGTTTGCTGGTTTGTAGCTTTCCCAGATATGCTTTTTTCTCAGTAACAAACACTCCACCTTCAATCACTGTTGTGAATTTTTTTGCGTCTGTTTTTTTGTTGAACGTGTGTCTGAAAAAAGGGCTGGATTCTGATCTGGTTTAAGCTAGAAGTTTCTAGAGCAACCCCACTAAAATCAATGGAGCTTTTCATCATGTGTCTGGAAGTCAATCTGTTCCTTTCAGACCCTCCCTTAGGGGTTGATGGAAATGTCTTTATTTCTGGGTTTTTTTATTTTTTTAAAATATATATCACTTGATTAAGTCTGGTGTAATGAGAGACATCTGAACCAGCTTTGATATAATTATTTGAAATACTGCTGTTGTTCATGGAGTAGCAATATGTACCTCTCCCTTAAAAATCATGGTAAAGTACTTCATATTAAACTTCATGCTGCTCTGGCCTAAACTCTTACCTCTACCCAGCATACAAGGTTTAAGATAGCTCAGGTAGCTCTTCACTGTATTGGAGTCACTGCTGTGTAGGTACAACCTGTGACAGGTTTCCTGGTTTTGGTCTTGTCGTATATGGAGCTGCAGGAGCTGCTAAAATCTTCTCAAGATTTCCAGAACTCTGTGTAGGATATTTCTCATACATACCATCATGTGGGTGTTTACTTAGCATGACATAGTTTCAAACCATCATTGCCTTTTATCCCCTACGCAGTCTGAAGGCGTTTGACAATGCCTTCCTGATTCAAGTGTGAGAAAAGAGAAACTTATCTAACTCTATTCTCCAAGTCTTTAGCTACAGATTAATCACCCCAGTACAGCAGCAACTACAATATTCTAATAATTATACTTTACTTTTCCCTACAACAAAGCAAAGAAATTTTCAGCTACTCATATTAATCCAAGGAGTAATTTCTACAAAGGCGGGTGGTTACAAGATCTGAGTCTGATCTCATACTAATTTTATCCTGTAGTAGTCCAAATGTTTGTTTTAAATGACTTTTCCAAAATTAAATCCAAGACCATCTAATTAGTTTCTCTTTGTCTTTCGTATGTTATAAATTAATTCTGGCAAATAAAAATCATATTGGGTTAAAAGAGATTAAAGCTCTGTAACTTTTTGTTGTCTCCGTCTATTATCATTTGGGATCAGCGGCCACTTGTGAACCACAACATGAAGTACCCTCTCTGCACCTGTACCACCGTGGTGCTTGGGGATCTGCCCGTGCGGTGAGAACCTCCTTAGGCACACATTGCATACTCTTGTTCCTATCCCAAGAGCTTAAATTCAGACACAGACTTCCTAAAATCCTTTCCACTGTCTTACAACTTATATTAAGTTGCACATTTTTTATCTTTGAATACATGTACATATATGCATAGCTAAATGTATGCCTGTAAAATGTTGTATGACGTGCTAGCCCTTAGAACATCTTTCTTACATACATATCCTGCTTGAAAGCTTCCTTGGAAATGCTTAGATTCATTGTACTATTAAAGTGCACGGTTTTGTCAGGATGCATGGATTTCTGGCTGCATATTAATTTTGCTGTAAAATGCACTGAGATGATAAGCTTCCAGCAACTCAGTCCAACTCAATTATCTGCATCCTTCCAGGTGAAGACGTCAGGACTTCATGCCATTTTTGTCATTTCACTATTTTAGAGCTCAAACTTCTACATGGAGCCAGAGCAATCTAAAATTTAAAATGTCTGTTAAACTTCCCATCCCTCTGGCAACCAATGTGGCAGCTGCTTTACTGGATCAAGAGCAATTAGTCTTCTTGGAGATTAACTTTGGGAAAATGAACCAATCCTTGTACACCAAAACTTGCTTTAAACATGAACCAGAATGGCCTAAGTTTTGATTCATGCACATTTGGCCCAAGTCATACAACCCCACATCACTTTCACCTTTACTTAAAGACTACACTTCTAAAGAGGGAACTTCTTCCTCTGAAAAGCATCTTTGTGCTTTAGCTGTATTTCCCTTGAGGCTGCCTCCAGGAGGCAAAAATAATCTGAGGAGTAGACTTTCCAGCTCTAAATCAAATAACTGGAGAATGAAAGGGCATCTTTTGTGAAGACAACTTTCTTCATGTCTTTTCCTCTGATGTTGATTCTACCAGAGCTCTGTGCCTTGGGATATGCTGACAGAAGCTGACATATGAAAGAGTAGAATCAATACCAAAATAAACTCTAATGGCCCAAATTTCAGCTCGCACTCATTACTTATTCATAAAAATTCTTCAGGATCGTAAGTTTTTAACCACTGCGTTAAAAACATCAAGTAAAATCCAACTTACCGTGTACATACTGACACATACACAGGATTTTACACAAAGATCTTCTTTCAGAAAAAGAAAAACATTAACAAAGTGGTGCAGGCATCACCTTTTGTAATTTAAAACATCCTCATGATTTCTTAAGAGTCAGAGCGTAAACTTTATAAGGGCAGTGACTCAGGTGATCCACTTCCCATTTTACATAGCTTCTGTACAAACTATACTTTTAGACAGCTTGTGATGTGACAAATGTAACAGGTGCATTTTCTTCTTTGTGGATGCTTTAAAAGAAAATTTAAGAGGGCGTTATTTTTAGAAGTTTATTTCCCTGAAAGATCAGATAGTCATTTCCTTCATCTCTCCTCCACTCTTCCTTTTCTTTGTATATACCATTCTCTAACAGTGAAATATACTTCCAGATCCACACAGTATTTCAGTGTCAAACATAACCATTTTCACCATACTTCACTGGATGCATAGCTTATCTATGTCTTTGAAAGGTACATTCTATAACAGACATACTGAAAAAAAAAAMCACTAGTTGCATAAGGGCAATTAAAACAATTCTGAAGGATCCAGCTACTTTTGCATTCAAGTCCCCAAATTATCTCTACTTTAAAAGGTATAAAACATCACGTTTTGTTTCTGAACACACTCTCCAGTTTATCAACTAGAAAATAATTTTATTGCTGGTAAGTCTAATTGGAGAATGAAGACTGAGATTCAGGATCCACAGTCAGTCGTCAAATAAATCTGAGTAGTTGACATAGGAAAATTTTTCATCTAATTTTCACTTCTTTTTATTCATATTTTCTTGACTTTATTGCTGTTTGTATGTACCATAGAGCTCTGTAGTGGGAGAAAAACATTAGTACTATTTCTATAAATTGGATATCTGAGGTCACTAGACAAAAAAGCAGTTTTCATCTATGACAATTACTGGGTTTCATTCAAATATGATTGTAATTTATGGAGCAATATCTTAGCTAGGTGATTAATTGATCAAAGATGTCTTCCCAGAAGGGCAAAATAATCAATACACTTCAGCACCAAGGTGCTACAGTCACTACAATACATCACAAATTAATGCTTCTGGGTCCCATTTGTCCCAAACATTAGTAATAAATAAACATTAGGCCAAACTTACAGTGTCCCTATAATAAGCCAACCTGATTTAGGAGGATAAATTTGAACCTGACTTTCAGCTGTTCAGCCTGTCAAAATTCATGATCCCGACTAGCATTTATTATGTCCTAATGCTTATTTTATTATACTTATTCCTTTGAAAGATGCTGAGATTTCAGTGGTAACAACAGCCCAGGAAGCCTGTCACTGCAGCTGTTCTTGTCATACACAGTCACAGCATTTACACATTGGTACCTTTAGGCAAGTATCTGAGTGCACTTATCAGCATTTCCTGATGCACTTAATGTTTGTAAGACAAAGTAGGAACTTCAAGAATCATCGTAAAGAGTGCTTCAAAGAAGTACAGGAAGCTTGATTGATTGTCACTTTAGGAAGTTATGAACCCTTTAGAATATAGAGGTCATGTGAGAAATTCTTCGAGGCTAGCAAAAGTCTTTAAAAGCCTGGTTATACTACATAATGCTAATCAATTAGTTCTTAACAAGCACAGTACAAAACCCAGCTCAACTCTGGCAGGTGGCAAAGGTGGTAGGAAAGGATGAGTTTTGCTGAAGGGCCCTTCTGGCATACAGGGTCAGGTAGAAAAACCTCAGAAGATTGTGGGAAAGGGAGAAGAGGTGATGTGGGCACCTTAGGCGAGATAGAAAGCAGACAAACTGATCAGAGATGAGTGTTAGAGAACTAGTATGGACACAAGGGAACATTAGCAGGGAAAAAAAGCTCATTGGTGGAAGGACTTAATGAGTTAGTAAGGTAGTTGATTTGGCAGCTAATTTTCAGAAGGTTAGAAGTAAAGTAATAATGACTCAAGGGAGAAGGGGAAGAATTATGTTTGTAATAGTCAGGAAGGAAAATAATAATGATCCCAGAAAGATTTTCTGTGGGGTGGACAGATAAGGACAGGAAAATACAGAGATTGTCTCGCATGTTACATCCAGAGTAAGACCAAAGGATGCTGAAAATGGCTTATGAAGAAGTCAGAAAGGAACAAGGCATGCAAAAGTCAAGACTTTTTTTTCATTTAAGTTTTGGCTAAATTAAATGAAAAAAATCAATAGTCTATGCAATATGATTTTTGTTAGTAATCAGGAACGTGAAGGGCTGGGGGTCATGCTGTTGGGCACTGTAAACAGTTGGTAAGAGAGAGAACATACAATCTGCATAGAGAATGGGTGACACGCAGGAGAAATAATCATCTCAATTTTGCAGACAGGGAAGCTAAACCCGTATCAGTCATCTATTGGCAAATTGCTTCAAACATCGAACTATTTTTGTTTCTATTAAATTTAAGCATGCATTTGTAAACTATGCTGAATTGTATGAAAAGAGTAGAAACTTGGGTGTGCATCCTTGTCTAACAGAAGCACAGATAGGGAGGGAAAAACTATCCGTCTTCTTTCAGTGCTTGTCTTTATGGTGCAACTCTTCCAAATGAAGATATGGAAAAAAATTAAATTGCAATACCTTTTCTGCAACAATGACCCTGTAAGAACTCTTATTTGTGAAGGASATTAGCTGCCAGTAGCTAAACTTAATACAGTTACAAAATTGGTAGTTATAGTAGGAAAAATATTACTCCCATCTTGAAATAGCAATGTCCGCATGGAAGACATATTATTGAATAGCTATTCCACATAGACTGCTTCCATGATCCTAGATAGTTCAGCAATTATAGTCTGTGCATGTGGTACCTAAGAGAGGGGATTGTCTTTCAGTGCTTGCAGTCAAGGAGTCAAAGCAGAAAAGAACTAACAAAAGATTAATTATAATATTATATATGGAAGTTATCAAAGTACAAAAACATATAGCTAAAAATAGATGTATTTATTCAGATACCAGGCAATTTTAGAGCTCAACTAATCATTCCTTATAATACAATCTCCCTTAAACTGGAGTACAGCCCTTCTTCATGATTTTAGGGTGTCAGTATCACAATTGACATCCTAGCTAAGCTTTGTTGAAAATGTAGGGGATTTGAGATACAAATTTGTATTTGAAAGCAGAAGATTTTAAATGAAGCACTTAATCACGTAATTTTTAGTTTGTGTTAATGATCCTTTATGTTAGACTTTCTTAATCTGTTATACCAAATCTAAATATATATAACAAACCATTTAAAATTGGCATTCTGAAAGCCAGAATTTCAATATTCAGTAATAAAACAATATAACTGCAACAAATACACATTCTCAACTTTCCAGTCATGTACCGCAATATAAATACTCTGAGACTATTGTACTATTCCATTAAATGCGCACTGAAGGAAAAAATTGCACACTTCGGTCAAATCTATATTCTAGTGTAATGAAACTTGCCACTGTAGGCTACTGTCCAGTAACATTAAGAAATAAAATCACCAATTTACAGTGATTATATATGCTCACATATTTTTAAATATCTTTTCTATTCTCTGGGAAATCTAATGTTTTCTAGATAATAGATGCCACTTGAGCAATGAAATGTTTAAGACAACAAATCTTTTTCTGCTCAGGACAGAAATTGTTGTCATTTATAGAAGCTGCAAGTATTTGAAATCAAAAGCTTTTATTAATAACGGTGGGTTGGAATTGTGTGATTGTTCATTATTTGTGAACTTGACAATGATGTGTTCGGAGTTGGAAAAACACAGAAGCAGCTGATTTCTTTAGATTATCTTATAATCAGCAAATAGCTCTCTAAAACTGACTAAAGAACTTATACTGGTAAGACACCAGCTTGGTGTTCAGCAGACTTACATTTATTTTCTTTTGCATGTATGGGAAAGTCATTTAGGGCAAAATCCCAATTCCACTGAAATCAAGGGCAAACCTTCATTGACCTACTGAAGTCCAAGCTCAATTTACATTTGTTGTTTGCTTTTTATGAGTAAAATAGAAACAGAATCTCACATCCTTTCTCTTTCCTACTTAAATTGTAAGAATTTCAGTGCATGGACTCTCTTTCGGACATAATACATACTTAAGTATATTTTAAATGGAATTTTTTACTTTCCTTCTTTTTACTCTCTCGATTTACACACTTTCCAGAAGCCGGATGAAGTGTATAGATATATATAGTATATAGTTAATACAGATATATACAGCATATACAACATTCATTTTCCACATGCAGGATTTGATATGTATACTCCTGGATGTACATACGTGTTAGCAGTATCTGGTCACATGGATCCAGATCCTCATTTCAACTTTTAAGGCATACTGAAATATGAAGGTGCAAACAAATCTGAGCTCATCTGCCTACATTCTGACCTGTCCAGAAATGAGGCACCTCTGCTTCTCAGAACAGAGAGCTGAATAGGACCACAGCGCACCCAAACAAATATGCCATGCGTTTAATTTACAGCTATATGTCCCCTGAATCAGCTTTGCCCTGTCTCCAGTTGCATCTACCTACCTCTAAATACTTTCTTGTAGTCATGACCTTCAGCATAACTATAAATGATAATAATCACTTCCCTTAGCATACTTTAATATTCCCATATTTCAGGAATCACATTTTTTTTCTATTTAACATTATTGAAAAATAACATGCACTTACTGCATTTTCCTGTACAATGATAAGGAACCTTTTCCCAACAGTTTAAATAGAGAATTGGATCAAATATTGCTGTGGAATTTTTCTATACGCTCACTGTTTTTTCATTCTAAATACATTGCACGATCTTTACAATGAAACTTTTAGTAATGTTTATTTTATTTTTTAATAATTTTTTCATCACCAAAATTAGGGATTAGTCTTTTGTTGCTTTTCCTCCTTTAAGCAAAGAGGAGGTGGAGTCCAAAAAGGACTGTGGGATTGGCATCTTCTACAGGGCAGCAGAGAATATTTTATTATTCCATTATGTTTACAGGTTTGAGGAAGTAAAACACAATGACCACAGAAACACTCTGTGGTCTTAATGTATGTCATCTAACTAATGCCCTGAAGAAAAAGATACCATATTCTATATATTCAAATGAGCTTCTCCAATAAGGTTGCTGTTTTGTTGTTCTAAATTTTGAAAAATCACAGGAGGTATGTTCACAAGATCCATTAACAAATAAGGTTTGTGCTCACACTTCCTGCACGCTGTTTTGAAAATTGATCCCTAAGGGCCTAATTAGCTATTACGCACTTTTCCTACTGAAAAAGGAAAAGGAACTTTTATGCTTAAAATAACTTAGCAACCAAAATCTTCCAGAAGATTTAATCTCTCTTATTCAGTATCTCACCTCAGAATTAAGCAAATCCCACAGGGCTTGATCCCAGCATCCAGTGAAAGGACCACACAGATTCACCCCACTGGATATCAGTATTTGTCATCTGTATAAATAGCTGCAAATTTAGCATGTCTTAATCCTGCCAGATGCTAAGTCCTAAGAGGACTTATGTTGAAATTAGAGATGAAAAAGGAGAAGCTGGACCCTTCAAAAGAATGAACTGAAAGTGCAGATGCTTGTGTAGCAATTGAAATAAAAGAAGATGACAACGAACATGAGGAGTATGCAGAAAAGGTGTGGTATGTTCATAATGACTTGGAAGTCTCACTTTTAAGACCTCCATGATGGCAGGAATGGGCATCTTAATTATTTTCATCTCTCAAGCATGCTATTAATTTGTCCAAGCATTTAGCAAGCAAGTGCTCAGCTCCATGTAAAACAGAGAAGGACAAGGGACATGCCACACTGAAAAGTTTCTGTGTGGGGGACTTAGAAAATTACTCAATATGCTTGGGGCAGTATTTTTCTTATCAATATCTGCTTACTCCCACCAGCTCACACTTCTACTTTGTCCTGTTGAACCATGAAGTGGCATGCACAAGTGCTTTCCACAAAGATCAAAATTCTTGCCTTTCATAGATACCATCTACACCCTTGCAGGCCAAATCCTCCAATTAGGAGTTCTTGTAAGTCAGTTATCTTCATAAAAGTGAATGTTACCAAGACACACACACTACCTAGGAATTCAATTATCTGTTTGACAAATGTTGGGCTTTGGGATGTTTACTCCCTGCTCAGAACAAAAAGAAAATGAAAAACATTATTAAAAAACAAGAATGAGATTAATACAGTGCTTAATTCTGACATTATACTTTTCAGAAAACAAATAAACAGTAAATTTTCATTGTGATTCAGACTTCTCAAAGGTTACTAGAGCATTTTAAAACTACCGTAGAATCAAAATAATTAACAACAGGTTGTTCTCGAAGAAAAAAAAACAAGATATTCCATTCTGAAAAAGGTTAAATGAAATGTTTTGGCCTCAATCATGTTAAAAAAAAAAATATGAAAACAAAATCTGCCAAAATTTATATCTTTCTGGAACTGCTCTATTTTCAACAAATCACCATTTTACACAAAAAATATCTTTGGGGAAAATTTAAATGAACAAAATTATTTGAAGCACACCTAGTGTGATACTAAGAAATATGATCTCCTAGCTTTATCTAAAGGTGAAAGTGTGTTCCTTATTAGAGGATGGATTCAAGAAATGTTACATCACAGTTTGAAAAACTATATAAAGCAATGCAGACTTGTGTATTTTGAAGGCTAAGCCGGTGTGTTGACCAGTAAGTTGACCAGCAGAATTTTAGAGAAAGAGAAATATGAAAGTAACTACTTTGAGTGGTTTAACTAGAAAGTCAACAGTATCTGAAGTGGTAAATGGATTGTAGGTTTTATAGCATGGTTGTAGTTAAACAAAAGACTTGTCAAATACACATTCTTAGTGACATCTAAAGACATTAAATAATTAATTACTGTTAATAGTAATGGAAACGTTCAAAGAATAAATGACAGTGGTTTTTTTTTTCTGTAATCACACACAAAATAAAACCTAAGATTAGCACTGAAGTAGCATAACCATGTCACTACACAATGCAAATGAGTTATATGTGACCACCCAAATATGAGTATCTCACTCTAAGCATTTCAGCACAATTTACTTTTTTGATTAAATCACATTAAAATGAAGAACAGACATTCTGAGTGCAAGTATTTTTGAGTTAGGTTAAAAGACTATGGCAAAACAGCATTGAAGCATAATTCATTGCCAATTCATTTCCATTGTTGACTCATCCATAATAGATATAAATCTGTTATTTTGGAATATTGATTTCAAAAGGGACTCGGTGTTCATTTGTAAAACACAGAAAAAAATCAGTGATGAAGACATGTTTTCTCTTGGTTTCCTAATAATTAATGTTTCTTCTACGTATCACCCAAGCTAAATTTATCCCTTGGTATTTTCACTGATTTCAACACAGTTCAGGCATGATGAACTTCAGTATTTTTCTTTTTTATAAGGAATTTTATTTTAATGCCAATGTCGTGTGATATTATTACTGTGGGAAGCAGCAAGCAAAGCAGACTGAGAGATAACACAACCATAGTGCAGAATCATACGTACTATAAGCACTAGAGGGGTAAAGGGCAGTCTGGTTTTCCTGATGGAAATCCATATCACATAAAATACACAGAACAGCATTTTACTAGATCTTACATATTTTTCAATTTAATTTCAGATTCTAACTTCACATTTTATATTCTCCTAGCTAGCAAGGGTTTTAAATAACTTGCATTTATTTTGTACTTCGCAATTATAATAAGGTTGGGCAATTATACAGAGAGATTTTTTGCCATTTATTTCTAATATGATACTTTCCCAAAAGCATGAAATCCAAATAAAGCCTTTGCACTTCTAAAAGAAGGGGAAAGAATGCAAAAAGCTATTCATAAGTAGGTAAAAATGGTCAGAGTCTCTTATCAACCTGCTGTCAGTTTAAGAAAGTGAGTGGGGGGGATGGAAATCTATACTGGTATACAACAGTGAAAAACTGAGTGTCAGCAGTATTTAACAAAAAAAAGAGATTAAAATTATGTTAAATATTAGTTAAGAATGGATCTCGTGATATCTCAGAGCTGTTGCTATTCTGGGGGATGAAAAGCAAAGATTTTAATTGGGCTGTTTCCAGTGTGCTCCAATCTCTGGAGCAACAGGAGCTGGCTCCAGATTCAGGGTCCCTTAGACGTGCAGAAAGTCAGCCTGCCACTTTCCGCTCACCTCATTCAACACRAGCATGCCTTTTCCCATTTTTCCTTCACTGAGTGCTCTTACCATTTTCCTGTGCACATTATTGTCATCACAAATTTACCCACCCCCTCTGCATTTGTGCAAAGAACAACTGCCAAATTCATTTAACTACACTTTTGCCTATGTCCAGCTGAGATGAGGATGGCCAGTGCCATTTTTGACCCAAGAGAGTGGCAGAGAAAGGTGTCAGAGGCTGCGAGTGGCTACAGGGGTGGCAGCGGCTTGAACGTCTGTTCTCCATTCCTTCCCATTCCTGAAATAAACAGAATAACTGTTTGACATAACATATTAATAGAATGGAGAAGGGAGTTCAGTTTTTTTAAATAACTTTATTTAAATCTGTGATGGGACAGACAGTATATGGGCAGCTACCAAAGGACAGGCACAGTTAGTCAGACTTCGGCATAGAGTTCTCAGAGTTTGAAAATTGGCAAGCTATGAGCAGGAATGAAGAAAAAGATCAATCTCATTCCATACAAAGTTTGTAAAAAACACCACTATAAAGATCTTTACTTCGAATCAAGTGTATGTGTATTGGGTGTTGGTGTCAAGGTTTTGTTGGCAGGAGGGCTGCAGGGGTGGCCTCTGTGAGAAGAGGCCAAGGGCTGCCCCATGCTGAACACAGCCAGTTCCACAACAGACCCACCTCCAGACACAGCTAAGCACATCAGCCAAGCCGATGGCACCTCTGGCAAAACATACTTAAAGGGCAAAACACTGCCTGGTGTGTGAGGAGTGAGGAAAAAAAGTATGAGAAACAACCCTTCGAGCACCAAGGTGAGAGGAGGGGAAGGAGGTTCTCCAGACGCTGGAGCAGATAGCCACACTGCAGCCTGCGGGGGACCCCACACCGGAGCAGGTGGATGTTCCCTGAAGGACTGCAGCCCATGRGAAGGACCCACGCTGGAGCAGGGGAAAAGTGTAAGGAGGAAGGAGTAGCAGAGAGAAGCTGTTATGAACTGACCACAGCCCCCATTCCCCATTCATCCCGCTGCAGGAGAGGAGGTAGAGGAGTTGGGAAGGCAGGAGTGAAGTTGAACCTGGGAAAAAGGTGTGGGGGGAAAGTATTTTATGGTTTTTTTGTCTTTGTTTCTCACCATCCAGATCTATATTAACTGACAATAAATTACATTTATTTTCCCCAAGTCAAGACTGTTTTACCCATGATGATAATTGGTAAGTGATCTCCCTGCCTTTAACTGAAGTCACMAGCTTTTCCATCCCATTTTCTCCCCCTGTCCTGTTGAGGAGGGGCAGTGAGAGAGCGGCTGGGTGGGCATCTGGCAGCCAGTCAAGGTCAACCTACCACAGTATGGTTAAATTATGAAGAATTAAAAAAAAGGAAGAGAACAACATGAAATGACTGATTAAAAATACTGTATTTGGAACATAAAAGTTAAGAATTAGTAAAGGTTTACGGACAGCCATTATAATGTTTAATTTTAAGGAATGTAAGCTTAAGCATGACAGTGAAAGTCAGATAAAGTACATTCTTTTAATGAAGCCTCAGTTCTTACATGAAAATGCTTGGACAGCTAAAATGCATTATTTGAAAAAGCACTATAAAAATGAATCACATAGAACTCTTGGATTTTGTTTTTTTTTTAATTTAACCATTTATAGAGGAATTGTAGCTTAAAATATCTTTTGGACAGTATTTGGAATAGCACAAACAACTTGAGATAAAAGTGGAGGAGTTATCTTTAAGACCTTAACAGTTTTGTCTACCATGACTAAACAGTATTTCCTTAGATTTAMAGTATTTCAAAAATACTATATTACTACCTAAAGCTTTGGATAGTTGCCCCATCTTATTGCTGTAGCAGTCTGGATAAATGAATAATGAACCTGCCCCTTAATGATAAAACAAAATGTGTTTAGGAATGAAAATGAAGTACTAAGGTAGTTTTCAAAAAAAAAAAAATCCATCTGTTTGCAGTAGATCGCAGTAGTGCCAAGCTTCTAGCTGGGAAATATCCAACAGGCTGTAACTTAGGCAAGAAAACTGCAGTCCATTCTCTTCTCTAATTTTTCCCACCATTTGAATTGCCTTTGGAAAATTCTTTTGGATAGAACATAAAGCATCAAAGGTGTAATGCATGTATTTGGGCTCACAGGATATAGAAAATAGATTTGCACCTTACTTTCTAATGAAGTAACTCAGTTTGCCTTCAGGAGAAACCCACCTCTAAACAAAGTAGGGCCACTGTTCCTGGCTATGGCGAAAACAGTCAGTAAGTAAAATTTTACTAGAGAGACATCTGTTATTGTGGGCTGTTGGTCTGGGGTAAGGGAGGATTGTTTTTCTTTGGGGGTGGTGGGTTTTGTCATACATTTAGCTGGGAATGTTATATGTTTAGCGTAGATTGCACATTGTGCAAAGAACTAGGGTACTGTGAAGAAAGGTAAACTCAGTAGTATACTTTATGAAAGTATGCTTGCTTGCCCCATGTATTGTAGTTATAAGGACTCATAATTACAAATTATATGGCATCCAGAACCTAAATTATAGAGGAAAGTATAAATTCAAACAAATTAGTTTTATTTCTAGAAAAAATTTAATCTGTATTCAAATTATGCAYTTATACAGGTATACAACATCTCCAAGGACTCAGAAATGGATTCAGGTACTTACTTGTTAAACAATAAGCATAATTGGTAGCTTTCACTGTTTCCCTTAGCATTTTGAAATAAACCACTTGACAAAATAATGCAAGGCTGTTAACACCTTGACCTGCTCAGCAATTGTTTGTCCTCCCTAAAGTCCGGATGCAATATGAGCTATTGGAAGATCACACTGTTCTCCTATTATCCTTTTACTGATGCAAGAAATGTGCCAAACGCTGCATTCCAGAGTTGTCATCCAAAGTGAGACATGGTCTTTAATATATGACATCTGGCTTCCTGCCTCTTTTCCTATGCTCTCTGAATAGCAGATGGACCTCAATGCCAGAAGTGTGTCTAAGTCACTAGATCAAGTAACACCCCCTTAGAAATTATGCATTGGTTAGCACATGCCCTCCAAAACTGAAGCTGAAGAAGCCTCCGGTGGAGCAGAGGGGAATATCATTTGTAGTTCTAGACCTGAACATTAATCACAACAAGGTCAGACACACAAGCAAATCCTATACACYTAAATGATTCAAAGTTATCAAACTGAGCTTGTAACGCTGTGTTTTTACTATGGCTATCCCTGCTTTCCCTCAGACAGTTTGTCACACTTGCAGGCTTGTTTTATCTTTGAATACAAGTCCCTGCTAGCAGTAATGGGTTTTGCCCATGTGATTGTACAGCATCTCCCACCAGGAATTTCTGATGCTGACTGGGCAGGTGGGTCACCAACTTTAAATTTGGTTTGTATAGCACAACAGGATGTAGGAAATGAGAATAAAAGCAGCAACCATACTCAGTAAAGGTCATCTGAAAGCTTACAAAAGAATTCTAAGTAAAATTTTTGTTTTAAAAATTCAGGTTTTGATAGAACAATTTTTTCTCACTAAATATTCCCTCAATTCAGGTGAAAACAGAAGAATATTTTCCCCAAATGTCCATTAAAATAGCAATCACTGACTGAAAACAAGCACAGATGGAATTGTTTGAGTAGCTGCAGCCAACTCTCCTTGCATTTTAACATGCACGAACAAAGTACGTACCTCATGCACTTGAGAATGATACAGAAAGGAAGCATCAAGAAAACACTTAATGTGGTTTGGAAACTTGGAAATATAGAATCTCACAAACATCTATCAATACTGTACATTGTGCTTGAGTATTGTGAATAATAAATGTACCAATGTGTCACCAGAATTAGTTCTCAGTCCATAGGAAAAAGGTCATTTTGGATGCTGAAGGACTGAGTGATTGAGGGGATCAGTAACCACAAAAAGCAACCAAAACCAGTCCATTTGACTATTCTGAACATCAGATAAGGTGAATAAATGGTCTTAGCATAGTTGTCAAGGTGCAAGAGCCCATGCCATAAAACTGTTAACATTGATACTTTTACTGGTAGTCTTAGCAGAAACGTCATGCAATGGGAGTACTACCAGATCTGAAGCACATCTCAGAGGCATGAAGCTTATACAGATCCTGCCTTTGGTGTGCCCTGCCTGAGCTACAGATTTTATTCTTAAACACTATTAATTTGGAACTTTCTGTGAGCACTAAAACTTAAAAATATTTGCTAGTGTCTTCTACCTATAAATCTAAAAATAGAAATTCGGAAGGAAAAAAATCATTAAAATTTACTGTTGGCTTCTGCTGTTAAAGGAAAGTATAACCAACAGAGAGTGGGAGGAGGATGAGTAATCCTGGCACCTCTTCTATATTTCAACTCCCTACATCCTTTCTCGTTTGCCTAGCTATCGCATAAATTTAGGAATTTACTCTTTTCAAAAGTATATACCAACAGTCTATATACAGCACAGCATATACCAACTATTGAATTGTGCAAGCAACATAAACAAAAGGCCAGGTTCTCCTCTGGTGCCCCTGAATGCAACCTGACATGCTCTCAGAAATCTGAATCCCACCCAACATCAGATTTTAAGTCACAGAAGCATCAGTCATTTATGACATTAATTTGCGACAATATTATTTTATTATTCTAAATATTTCCGCAAAAAAGGGCAGCCTGGGAGTGGTGCCTGCAGGAACTGCATATAGATTTCAGGATCCCTCCTCCTGTCCCTGTGGGAGGCTGCAGCCTGCGCACACATGCATGTTCATGTATCTTCCATGTGGGCAGCAGGTCCCACCCATGGAGCAGCCTGATGCACTGCCATCCTGGTGAAGGGGACCCCACTGGACCCAGGGGAGACGACAGGCACAGTTCAGTCTGGCTGCTGTGCTGGGCATAGGGAGGGAAAGGAAATGGCAATATAAAGGATGCTCTTCTGTTTGGGATGGAAGACAAGAGACTGCTAGGAAGTAGGAGAGGCTGGGGACAAAGGCTACCACTGAGCTGAGCACGTACCACTCAGCCCAGCCCGGGCTTCCCACTGGCAGCGGCGGCAGTAGCAGCAAGAAGCCCGACCTGTGCCTGTGCAACCAGGCATTTTTATAGAAATATCGCAAAGCTATATTAAGCCTTCTGTTTGATATGTTGTAGGTTTTCCCTCTGGGCCTACTGATCATTACATCAATCTATGCATTCACAGAAAGTCAAGTCCTCTAGGAGGAGGACGCTATTGCATTTGGCCCTTCCTACCGCTGAAAAAGACATGTGGCCTGCTGAAAAGCCTGCTCTGCCCTCCTCCCTAGGCAAGGACAGTACCTGAAGCTGGTACCTCCAGAAATGTTTATGAGACACAGATTAGACATGAGGAGCATTCAACAGAAAGCTTCTGAGAGCAGAACGCAAACTAGATATTAATTCTCATACCCCGTTGTTTAGGTTCTCCTGTATAAAGTAGATATCGATCTCAAATGTGATAAACAGTATTGTGACATGGATACTGAAAGATACTTTCTTGCTTTCTTGCAAAAAGGGAGCAGGTGGTAATTCGTACCACATGAGGTTGTTTATTATCTTTGAATGGTCACATGAATTGTTCTTAAATGACCTTCAGATGCCGTCATTAAAAAATTCAGAGGACAATGCTTGAAAAAGTGAGTAATCTTAAAAAGATAATTAATGTATTCTGTATGTTATCTACATGATAATGATTATTATTTTCCAAACTTCAGAGTCATTAAAATGTTAATTAATCTTAGAATGGTTTTATGTGTAAACGAGCATTTTTCAGTCCATTTCTTCTGATCTCTTAAAAAAAGTAAGAATAGAAGTTGATTAATTGAAACCAGCCCTTCCACCGAACAAGCAGTTCCTTCTCCCGCTGTCCATCACCAATTTATTGACAACTTTCATTTTACTTTTTCTATTTTATTTTACACTAGATTATTTCCAGTGCATGACGCAGCCATCAAATGTTTGTACTGCTGCACAGAAATGGAGAAGGGACATGTATTGCTGTTTAAATGGCGGTGACACACTGACAGCACATGGCACTTCAGCCTTACAATCAAATACTAGCTTGATTAAAGAGACCAATATCCAGGTACCATATCTCCCGTGAGCTTAATTGACATCATCTCCCCCCCCCCCCCAAAAAAAAAAAATTACTTTAAGAAGCAGTGAATTGGGGTGGAGCCAGAATACAAACTCTTCAGTCCTGGAAGAAGCAATAAGCAACAACATGACAGAAGAATTGGTTTAGCTTAAATACCCCCAGCTTTCTTAATCCATATCATGAAGACTTCTTCCTGTAGCCTTCAACAGCCAGAATCATGGAGTAACTTATCCAGTTTTTGTAGTCAGCCCTAAGCCTATGCTATCAAGCTTTATCCACTGAAAAATAAGTTTACAACTT
The DNA here is from genome assembly GCA_035582835.1 of Phoebastria nigripes. NCBI lineage: Eukaryota > Metazoa > Chordata > Aves > Procellariiformes > Diomedeidae > Phoebastria > Phoebastria nigripes. The sequence goes on from JAYKAV010003364.1 coordinate 216,856, forward strand.
ACAGGTTTTTTGTTGTTTGGTATTTTTTCCTTCCTTTTTTAAATTGGGAAGCACATACAATGGTTTCATAAGAAAAAGTCTGCAGTTTAATAGCAGCATCAGTTTTCACAAGGGATATGCGTATGTGAAACTGTGTCCTATAGATCAATTACAGCTTCAGACTGCTTTGTTTTAGGATAATAATCATAACTGCTATAACTACAGAAGAAGACAATAATTCTTCTAACAAAAATTGTTCTATTAAAATAAATGCACTCTACTATAAATGCCAGTGTCACACCAGCAAGATCTACATAAAATACAAAACTGCTGACAAGAAGGGTTAAGCAACCAAAATATATCAACGCTAAGTCTCAACATAATTGTTTAAATGTCAGCTGAACCTTAGAGGACTACCTTTCCAAATCTTAAAACTAAATATGATTAATAGTAAAAAAGTTAAATATCAATCTCTAGACACAGGATAATGTTTTAAAAGGCTGGTTTTAGAGATAATTAACTAAGGATCCATTTGAGAAAGGTTATAAGACTCAAGTAGCACAGTCAACATTTTGAATGTTATTAATCCTAAGATTTTAAGCTATTTAAACATTTAGATCTCATTTAAATGCCCTCTCTTATATGTGATTTGCCATATTAACAAGGTCATTTGACAACCATTTTACACAACTGATGTAAATTACATGTCCATGGCAGATGAAACTCTACTTCCAATTACGTGATTAAAGCCAAAAACGAATAGAAAGAAAGCCTCCCCAGATACATTAAAAGCCAAAGCTTGATATTCTCAAGGTATCCCTGAACCATGTAACAGTGTCTCAGAGTCCTAACAGGTATTTGCTAATAGTTGAGTGCGATTTGTAACTAAGCCTGTCAACATACACGCACAGGCATGAATGCATATGTACATACCCCATAAAATGTTAAAAACATTATCAGCTTACAATGTTAATTATTTGAAAATCACATTTGTGCAATCTGAATTTAGTCCTCATGCTTATGATGCTCTCTTTAACAGTATGATCAGAAGCATTAAAAGCTAACGAGTCCCCTACCTCCTCATTCAATGCACAGCTTGGATGGAAATCATTTATGAAAAGCTTTTCAGTTTTTTATTTCTCTTTATTTTCTATGTGTATTATTAGTGGCACACTCTTCAAACACTGTTCTAAAAACAGAAACATAATTCACACATTTCTACTAAGTGATGGCTTCCCAAATACCAATTTATTTTCCCAACCTTTCACCCCTCTAAAATGATGGGGATGTATTTAGTATTATACACATTTTAAAGAGGGGTTACTAGATCACAGCGAGTTTAAGGTCAAAAGTATCAATTGATTTTGCATGTCAAATTTGAGAGGTGGCTAGAAACTGATTTTTCAGCATTCCTAGCATTAGATAGCACTTTTCATGTTTAAAGTATGGTTTTATTGACTATGATTTTAGCTCTGATTCGTAAACACTACCGCACATAAGATACCAGAGAAATGAAGAACCTTGTAAGCAAGTGAGAAAAGTTGGGTTGAAGTGATTTGATAGCATAAAATAACATTCCATGTCATAGATAGGAATAAACTCCAGTTTCCCAAGGCAAGATCCAGCTGCATTCATAGTGAGACTTTCCTTTACTTTCCTGCAATCTCTTGCCTCATTTGAAATTCCCCAGCGACAATGCATTATGGGTCCCAGGATGAGTAATGTCCTTCTTGCCCTGATTAACCCACAGAACAGTTCCACCCTGAACACTGACTGGGATGGGATCCTGAGAAAAAAGCTGGATGCGATCATTGACTTTTGTCTGGATCATCATACCTAGGCACAAGAATTAAGTCAAGACTGACCCTCCAAAACAACTCAGCTGGCTTGCAGCCTTGCCTTTGCCACCTCAGACATGCACAGATTTCTTGCTCTTCTCACAAACCCTGCAGTCCCTCCCCTTCTCCGGTGTTACCAGTAGAAGATGCAACCTAGACCTGGAAAGACTAGCAAGTATTAGGCAATTCAGATCACCGGACAAGTTGCATAAAATAAAGTGGTTTTAAAGAGATTACACATTGTATATGTTATGGCTGGCACTAAGAAACAGCATTCAGAGAAAAAAAAGTGTGTGGAAGAGAAACAAATGTAGGGAAGCTTTACCAGTACTTTGGGGAATATCAAGAGAAATGGTTCAAGTTATCACACAGTTATATTAACAGGACTTAAGAAAGCAAATAGCTGCCCCACAAAATGGCCAGAATCATCAAAAACCTGAGGGTAAAGAGAATAAAATAAGGGAAGGGATGATACAGACTAGCAGTCTATACCAGAGATTTCACTCTGAAAACTGTAATGTCCCTAGAACCTTACAATCAAACCAAAGTGCGAAAAATTACGTAGAAAAGATACCATACAGTTGCACTTCTCAAAAAGTCAGTAAGACAGACCTTATCAATACATCATAGTAAATATACAGGAAACGTGGGGTCTGAATTAAAACTCTTGACATGGTGCATGCTGCAGAGTAAATGGTGATGAATGGTGGATAAATAAAAATAAAATAAAATTGCAAATATAATCTAGTAGGCATGTTCTTCATAGGAAAAAAATCTTTCTATGATCTCTTTTTGCAAATCACAGGAAAACAAGTGCAAAGTAGTTGAACCATGAAACTTGCCCTTGATTAATCAAGAAGAGAAACAGCTTTCTTACTTAAATACACCCTGTATTCCTACAACTGCTTAGTCAGACCTTCTAATCAGACAATGAGCTTAATTCAAACAAACTGTAGAGTCCTCAATTTTACGTTTTTTTTTTTTTAATTGGATTGCAGGGAGCTAGTGGAAGAAATGCTCTAAGCCAGAATCAGAAGGTTCTTGGGTTTAGGTTCAGTTACTTTTCAGAGACATAGGTCAAATGTCTCCAATTCTTTTTGTTCCTTTGGTTGCCTGTCATGCAAGCGTAAAGAAGTATCAAGGTAAGACAGAAAGGTTAACATTCACGCAAATACAAAGTCCAGCTGCTTTACAAGTAAATCATCAAAACAGGATGTCTAATCCCCATTCTGGTCACCTGCAAAAGGGTGAACCCAAGGCGTTTCATAACACTAAATACACTGAAATGCAGCAGTTCATCTGACATAATACCATAGACAAAAATGCAGGCTTCTGTCTTAATTCTCTCTGTATATACTGCAGGAAGCAAGAAAACTAAGATTTGAAAATGGGAAAAGTATCCAAGAGGAAACTGGACAGGAAAGAAAGAAGGATGATGTATTCAAATACCAGTACAATATTTTTTAATCATCTTAGAAGCTAGATCTAAGCAAAGCACAAGCCTTTGTGGAATATGATCCAGTATTGCACTTGCTGTTGCTTTCACCTGGGTCTATGAAATTAAAACTATTGCTTTATTTATTAGCAGTGGTGGATCTTTTCCTCCAGAGTGTAGTCTCAGAACAAGAGGTGAAAAAAAAAAAATCACTTAAGGAGTCTTCACCACTTATCACTACAGCTGAGCATCTAATTCATTTAGGTGATATTAGAAATTACATTCTGGCTTTTGCCTACAAAACTATGCAAATTTCACTGGTTTTGACTTCAGGCAACCTTGAATATGCAGTGTGATACATCATCAAGGAGTAACCAAAGTATTTGCACTTTCAAATAAATGGATTCTCTTGTTCTTTCTGTGTAGTAAGATGTTTCCAAAAGTCACATTGTGCAGATTTGTGCCTAAATACAAAAATTCCCAAGTTGTTGGTCCCTGAACAAGAGAATATGCAGACTAGAAAACTATACCCAGTATCACTAAACCAGAGATTTTCAAGACATTCAGTTAATCTTCATTCCTTGACTCAGCAAAGGAACTACAAAGGAAAAATGGACCCTACCTGTAGCTACTTAGGGATCTCCATATATCTTCCAAATCTTACCTCCTTCTCTCTGCTGGGAGGCAGAATGATGCCTGAAATGCCAGAGGACCAGTTGGTATCTATGATATTTTTCCTTCCCCAAATCTGAGTAACTCTTTTCTTTTAGGGATACAGCCTTAGTTTTGTTCAACATGTAGGAGAATGGATTAAGAGGGAGGGAAATATCTGTGACTGCTATTTAAAGCTAGAAAAGAGAGTGAGAAATTCTCACTCTCACCATTCTACCGCAGGTTTGCTATCTCTGGGCACTTTGCCAATGTGCAGGACTACACTTAGATGTGACGTAGCCTTGTGTTTCAAACAGATTAGTAGCCAGAATCAAAGCATCTGGTGTTGGCTGTGCAGAACCACTCTTCATAATTAGTTTAATATTTTATACCAGCACATATTTCATGTGTCTTAGCCTACTAATCCACCATTATACTCCGTGATGTTACTGATCTGTGTTCCTCATTCATCCATTCACTGTGACTGAAGGACATCAGTTTTATTGGTTAGTGTCCACAGCTTTTGCCTGATGGAGATGGAGGAATGTAGACTGACCATGTGACATAATAAATCCATAGGGATTAGTGATGATGTATATCATTTTCATGCTTGTGAGAGCACTGACACTGTGGTATTACTCATTGATAATGATCCATCTTTTCAGCACCTGCACCTCATTTCTGTGGAATATTTCTCTACATCAGCGTTTCCCACTAACTAAAACAACTGATTTTCTTTTTTCCAGTTTTCTCCTTTTATTTTCAAAGTTGCAAACATTTTGGAGACTGATGAACAGATCTGTCTTCGGCCAGCAGCTTCAGCATATTGACCAATATTCCTTTGGCTTCATGTCTGCCTGTATCACAGCTTTCATTTTACACTTGATGTGCTATGAGTCTCCCTCTGCATATGTGACCATGTGGGGTTTGATGATAGCACTTTACCAATTACTGCTCACAGCTGCAGATCTTTCCCAATGGCATTTTCTTGATGCATAGCATTTTATGCTCTTTTTCAGGGCATGCCTCACACTGGTTGTGTTGCAAACATGTTATTGGAAGAACTAACTGGCATGACATGCCAATTTTGACTAATATTTCTGCAGATCTTTGCCAGCTACATGACTTTTTTTTATTTATAACAATAGGGATATATGTCCTAAAGGTCGAGAAGAGGTATGAGAAAGACAGGAATGATCTATAAGCAGTATCTGTCTGATGAACTGGAATTGCCAGTACTGCCTTTACAGTGAAGCATCATTGAAAGGAGCAGAAGAGCCTCAGCTTTTCAGAATTTACCAGCCTGCTATTTTTACAGTCATCTGCAAGGATTCTCCAAAGCCACTAGATGAAGTGTATGGGGGAATGTCAGGAGCTGGCCTTGACTGATTTCTGCCAAAAAGTTCGAACTATTTAAGGAGCTTGAGGGCAGATCTTCAGAGCTTGTGAGGAGGTAGCATTCCTCAGCCTGTTCCCAGTTTGACTCTTCTCTCAGTCCTCCTTTGCTCCTCTTTGCTGCAGAGACAGTTCTTTGCCTCACGTCTGGATTGCACAGGGATCTTGACTCCCCACTTCAGAGCAGATTTATGTTAGCTGTTTCCAGCCATTGCTTTAGTGTATAGATGGAGTTTTAACACAAGGGACATAACATATGTTGTCCCTGGCTTTCCAGCCTACCTGTGAACAAGGAAGGCAAAGGTATAACCTGGTATCTGTTTTTTCTCCTTCTAATAGTCAGACATCCTTATATATTTAGAACTGCAAAGCCCATGTTTTCTCCCACCAGAGGAACAGTAATTCTGTCTATGTCTCAAAGCAGGTTGTAGAGGCACGTATAGAAGAGCTCTCTGAATATGTGTGGTGAAAGACCACAGACGAAACGCATGTGAATGGTCTGAATTTTCATAATGAAGCAGTAAGAGTGCAGCTTGTGATGTAATACGTAAATTCACAAAGAAGAAAAGCCATTGTTAGAGAAAATATGGATATTCAAAAATAAAATTGACAAGAAGTTTTATTCTGTCAGTTACAGAAGACCATTGACAGATTATGTTATGGGAGAAAATGCTTCACTAATGCAGTTAATGTGGCATTATCCCAGATGTATCTAAATTGCTTTCATTATTCTACACCACACAGCCTGAATGCTCCTATTTTGCTGTGTTCTTCTTGTCTGTTTGGGTTGTTTTTAACTGGCAGTCTGAGAGACCAAGAAATACAAATGAAATTTTCAAACACATGTAGATGTTATATAAACAGGTGTCTCAGTCTTCTCTTGCTGACAAATGAGAATATTTTTATATCGGCTGGATTTGAAGAATCATTTAGATAGTTATTTGCAGTCCATTCAAGGTAGCTGGTGGTTTTCACTGTTCAGTATCTGAGTATTTCTCAGTCTAAGAAAGATGTGTATTTTATAGTATCAAGGGAAGTAATGAGCTTCTATGAATCCCTCTTTAAGTACATTACACAAGTTCAAATACCTATAACCTATAGTGGAATAAAAATTTTCTGTCCCATTTTGTTTCAACCCTGGTGCTTCCTTTTTCATTTTCGTAGTAATTTTGTTTCAGCTGAAGCTATTGTGTTTAGATCTACTGCAGGAGGCAGTACAAAAGCTCTAAGAGACATAGGGTAGAAAGAATAAGTTATAGCTCAGAAAACAAGTAGCAGCATCAGCACTTCAGCCTCTTGATACTGAATGAGGAGTCTGTTCAAATGGGATATTGCAAATCCTATCTGCTTGCAAGCTCTTTTAACCTCTAATAATAAATCTGCTCTGAGTCTGGAGCAATGGAAGGACACGCTAATCCAATAATTTCAGATAGAACGTAAAACTGGGTCTTTACAAATGTTCATAGCCAATATTTTCAAAAGTGTGTGACTCCAGATCACTCACTCTTACCTTTTCATAGTCCGGCTCCAGAGATGCACAAAATACTTCTGTAAGTAAAAGTGAGCCACCACCTGAGAGAGGAGTTACTGGTGGTAGAAGTGCTTCTCCTTTTCCCTGTCTGCCCAGCTGCTTTGCATGCAGCTCTGGGAGCTGGAAAGCAAGACTGAAAATGGCTCAACATCTGCAGCAGTGAAGAGGAGACACTCTGCTAGTACCTCTTCATAGAGATAAACTGGAAAAAAGGCAGCAAGAGACATAGTAGTAGACTGCTGCTAGGCTGCTTTTTCCTACTAGTTTTTAAATTCCTCTTAGCATCTAAACCCAACAAAACAATCCTCTGACATGTTGCCTTTGAGGTTGTCTCTTGCTACAGCATGCCTGACTATATAGCACTGACTCAGTCATTTACTTATCAGTGTCAAAATTGGGCCAGTTTCCCACCTGTTAAGTAGAGTTTCTTCACCTGCATTACAGAGGAAATCTTGATTGAGTTGAAAAAGGCAAAAACAGAATCACTACTGTATATTTATTTAGAGATAGAAACAAATACTGACCAATTCCAGTACACTAGCATATTCTAAATGTTTCCAATCTTGGTGTGAACATCAAATTTCAAGTGAACTCTAAATAGGTAATAAGGAATTTTAACAAAAAAGTAGAACCCTGTGAGAGAGGAGTAAGAAATGGATCTAGTAGTACTGCAGATACGGCAAACAGAAAAGAGTGAAAGATGCAAGAATGGGCAGAAGGCAATCTATGAAGGACCATAATAATAAACCTATTAACCAGGTCAGATTAGTTTTTTGGGTTGTAGCACTTTGCCACCCATGGTTAATAGATGAGATCTGATCCACCCCAACTAAGAACATAAATCCTTTCTTTGGATATTTTTAATGCAAAGTTTCAAGTATCTTGTTCTTTACCTGCAAGGCTGTAGCCTCAGTTCAGTTATTTATCTTATTCATCTTTGTGCATTCATTAAAGTGAAACACAGGTAAATGGATGTAATGGCAGCCCATAATGACAGCTGAAGAGTGAGGAAGGGTAATATGCCCTTTTACCCTTTATGTCTCGAACCCTCATATATGCATTTATGGATGATATAGTGGTTAGTTGTCTCCCCAGCTAATAAATAATCCATCATATAGTTCCTTATCAACCCAGGGGATTTTTCTCATTTTGAAATCTTCTTTACCTGCAGAATCATTGGCTCTCCCTTTCTCCTTCAGATAATAATATTTACCAATAAACCCCCATGGTTTCCTTTATCTCTTTGGTCTTTATCTCACAGCATATCAGCAGTAATTTGTGACAARGCAAGTATTTCTCCAAGGTTTTTCTCAGTTCTCTATCCTTTACACAAACTCCAATTCCCTAATGCTGCCAAAAGATCTTCTCCCAGTTTGGAAAAAAAATCCCTCCTGATGCCAGAGCATGACAGTCATAACAGCAGCAGAAAAGAATAATAAAAAGCCCATAACAATCATACAACAGACATGCTAAAGAACTGCTAAAGAAAAAAGCCAGTGAGCACTACTTAAATTAGACGAAGGGCAGCAAGAGGTCTCCCGTTCTAACTCTTTATCCCCATATCTTAATGCCTTATGTCATATTTCTGACATGGTCATATTCCCTGCCCAATAAAAAAGGGAGAAGATGAAAGAGAGACCGATATTGTTAGTGGTGGTGTCTTCCCATTCTAATTCAAGAAATTGAACTGGAACAATTTAAAATATTAATTCTTCTGTTAAAATTTGAAATAGCTGTGGGGTATTTAGCAAGTGGCAGTAGCAATGCTGGATGGAGAGGTCTTTTAAAGCATCTGCCAGAAATGGAAGAGATAAAATGTTAGCACTTAAACTGTCTCCTTGAATCTCAATTGCCCTGTCATTGGTGTTTTGTGGCTGCAAAGCCATTTTGCACTTTATGGTTTTTTTATTTTTTTTTAAAATCAATTATTTAGAAATGGCTATTGGCCCATAAATTGCCAGAATCTTAAACCAAATGGAAGGATTCTGAAGATACCATTAAAATAATGTATTTAGCATTTAAGGCCTATAAAGAAAGATTTCTTTGTTCCTTTCTCTTTTAGAAAATATTCTGATCTGTGCAATTAATTTCTATTGTAAACCTATGTGCAACCAATGTATAATCTCTGTAGTAACAGGGATTTGTACAGTGAAGCACAACTCTATCTGAAAGGGTTTATTCTTTCCAAGCTATGAGCAGGTCATAGTAAAGCTCTGTTTTTTATGTTACTGGATAATAATTTAAACTTGGAAATAGTGTCACTTTCACTGTAGAGCTTATAAGAAGAATTCAGAAAACAAATCTTTTTTACTTTTGGATCCTTATGCCCATTTAACTAGAAAATCCCCGAACACTTATTACCGCAGAAAGAAAATACTTTTGAAAATTGTTCACGGACTTGGAGGGCAAAAAGCTTGTAACTGAACAAAGTTATTCAAACCTACCTACCAAAATGAAATTATTATAATGTCCCAATCCTGAAAGCTGGTAGGCATATACTTAATGAGAGATTTGCATTAGTTTGCTGGTCTGAATTTGACCCACAGACTAATTCAATCATCCTCCACTTTTTGTTACAGGAAATTTATTAGTGTAGGATGAAGGGGTATTAAATATTTGCATTTATTCTTCTGGAGGTCTAGGATCCGTTTTAAAAGACCCTGACTACTGACATTATCAGTGGATTAATTGCTTCTACTGAGTCTGTTCTTGGACAATTATGTAGGATTGCCTCTCTGAAGTCTGTAATGAAAATAGTGCTGAAACCCAACCACTGCAAAAAGCATTTCACCAGTTTTGCCCCAAATGATAGAGTATTTTTAACTGAAGGAGGAGGTTTTTAAGGCTAACTTTTAAATTTAAAAACTTTTATATTGCATCTATAAAGAAATCTGTTGAAACTAAACAACCAAGCAATTCAAAGCTTACCATCAGTGTTACCTGATTTATTTCAGGTGTTGCATACACATGCACGCATGTATATATTATGGATTATATGAGATACTACGTGTATTTATGAATATTCTGTATATTTATTGGAAGCAATACGATATTTTTTCTAGTTACAAAAAAATCTGAATACTTATGAAGTGAACCATCTTATAATTACCTATCAAAACTCATGGAGATTATTTCTAGTAGGAGGATACCTACACTGAACATAGCCCAACAATATATACCCTTTTAATGTGATAGTTCACTCCATTAACATGCCAGAACTAGATGAATCATAGGTCTATAATTATGCTATTGAAGAAAACCAGAAATGGGTAGATCATGTATGTTTCAAAGCCTTCATCTTTTAAAACAAGGGAAAGGAAAAAAAAAGAAAATTCAGGATATAGTAAGAGTATGTTAGATACAGAATAATCTTATTGTGCAAATATTCACAGCTGAAAGCAATTGAACAAAGACAGGTATTCAGCATTGTTCCGTCTTGGACTCCAGAATCACCATAATGCTAAGTACTGTGCTAATAAAATAAAATAAAAATATTAAAAAAAAGCATCCAAGCAAATCCTTTAGAAATGCTTTTAATTTAAAAAAGGGAGTATAAACAAGGACCAAGGAAAGTGAGGGCAACAAAATTTGATATCCATAGTCACAGCTGGGTAGAAGACTGTAAAAAATGGAATGACCAAAGGCGGCTTCTAAATCAGAAATTATAAAACTGCAGCCTTGATTCATAAATGTCTAGTTTGTGCAATCATATAGTTTAGCAGTTTAGTTTAGTTTAAGTTTGGTACTTATTTATGAAAACTCCTGAATGAGGGCCTTTCTAAGGATAATATATATGAATAGAAAGAAACCATGAATAACCAAATAGGTATTCCTGAAAGGGAGTAAAATAAGTACTGAAATAACACAGTAAGAAGATTGTAGAAGAAATAATGGAGAATTTAAAAAATATACTAAGGACAAGTTCAGCAAAAAATCCTTATGCTATGCTTGGAATAATCCACCAACTAAATGTTTGGCTGAATTGCTCCCCTGAAGCTGAAAAATGACTTTGCATTTAAGAAAAAAAAAGTTTAAAAGAAGAGAAAAATCAATAGCAGATAGTACAGGAACAATAATAAATTGAAAATAGGACTGTCTCTTATGTTAAGAAACCTCTACAGAGCTGTGGAGGAATAAAGAAGCTTTAGTTCTAATAAGGATAAAGCTTTTTAAGTAAAACTGATAGCTGAGAAAATGCAGGAAAGCTGTTTCCCTCCCCCGCTCCCCTTAAAACCCAAGCAAACAAAATAAATCTTGTTCAAGTGTAATATTTAATAAGGGATGTTTACACACCAGAAAAGAGAACATAGCTCATATCTCACATATGACAGATTCTCTAGCACACATTTGTGCATTTCCTGTTCATCCTCTAAATGCGGCAGCTTGGTTGGAAACAATAGCACCCGGAAACTTTGCTAGCTTTAGCAAAACTTGGCAAAAGTATGAGTGGCTTCAAAGATGGCAGATGACAAACAAATTCCTCAAGCAAGTGAAAAACAGGCACCAAGATTTTTCAGTTAAAGTTTTGGGACACCTTTACGGTTGTCATGGTTTAACCCCAGTAGGCAGCTCAGCCCCACCCAGCTGCTCTCTCACTCCCCCACGGTGGGATGGAGGAGAGAATCAGAAGGGTAAAAGTGAGAAGACTTGTGGGTTGAGTTTAATAGGTAAAGCAAAAGCTGTGCGCACAAGCAAAGCAAAATAAGGAATTCATTCACTATTTCGCATCGGCAGGCAGGTGTTCAACCATCTCCAGGAAAGCAGGGCTCCATCACGCATAACGGTGACTTGGAAGGACAAATGTCATAACTTCGAATGTCCCTCCTTCCTCTTTCTTCCCCAGCTTTAATTGCTGAGCATGATGCCTCATGGTGTGGGACATTCCTTTGGTCAGTTGGGGTCAGCCGTCCCAGCTGCGTCCCCTCCCAGCTTCTTGTGCACTCCCCGCCCTCTCGTTGGAGGGGTGGTGTGAGAAGCAGAAAAGGCCCTGACTCTGCGTAAGCGCTGCTCAGCAGTAACTAAAACATCCCTGTGTTATCAACACTGTTTTCAGCACAAATACAGAACATAGCCCCATACCAGCTACTGTGAAGAAACTTAACTCTATCCCAGCCAAAACCCGTACAATGATACACTGCAAATTAAAGTGTCGCTTCAAATTCCATTTCTTTAGATTCTCTGTTGTGTCATAAGACATCTTGACAAAAAAAATTCTGAAATATTTGATAAATGGCAGGTATAAATGACAAATCACTGGTCAGTCAGGAGAATCTAAATGCTATTTCATTTCCAGAATTATAGAAATATGTTGTTTAAAATAATTCATTTGGGCCATTCCTGTTAAACACACTCTTTCCTAACTAAGAATCAGAACCAGTGATACACAAACCTGCATACCTAAGTTGGGCAGGTGGGCTGAATATTTGACTAGAGAAGTGACCATCTGAAAGTGCACTAATAGTAGTAACAAATACGTGATGACTACGCAAAAAGCCACACGTACGGATGATGATCAATAATCATATAACATAAAATACAGAAATATATAACAGAACAAGATGACTAGTCATTTTTTTCACCACATTGATAAAACTAATTCATATTTTGCATGCTATTCTTAGCTGAATTTTAGGTGTGTGGTTAAAAGAAACCAACAAACATGAGAAGAGATAATGCAAATGGCTACAGCAGGATAAATTAATAATATGTCTTTGCCAAATAGCTCTCCCCAGAAGATTGGTCTTCTCTCATTCCCCTCCTCAGAAAGACTTCTGGTAAGAGTCTACAGATTTTAACAGGGAGCAAAAGAGAAACTCTGAAAACCTGTACAATTTCAAAGTGAAAGAGAGCCTTTCTCAAGTTTTCCTTTTTAATCGTCCTATTATATGTTACAGAGGACACATTTTTCCTCTGTTAAACTTTGTGGGACACTGATAGATTAAAAAATTGCAGCAGAGAGCTTTGTGCGAAGAGCACTGCATTTGCTTCCATGCACCTAGGCTTTAAGGTTGCCCTTTTGCTTGGCTGAAGAACCACTCATGAAAACTGATCATATCAACAGCAGCACCAGTTTTCAGCACAAGCCATGTGGGCAGCTGCTGAGACCCGCCTCAGACTGGGAAGGGTGGCAAAAATCACAATTTTAAGCCCCTCTGGGTCTGATGCTGACTAATGCCAAGTGCCCATCTCAGCAGTGGCCACAGGATAGATCCCCAGCACTCTTCTTTCCAGCAGGTCAGGGACAACAGAGGGAATAAAACCTTGGTCTTGGTAACACCTGGCTCTAGGTCAGTCTGGCAAAGAGCAGGGGAAAGGGCAATGGGACCAGGTGCATRGCAGGTATTTTTGGACACTACCTTGAAAAATGGTGCATGAGGAAGCTATCTTTGTCATAGCAAAATGATTTCTCCATCCTTCTCCAAGTATTTAATCTTGGTCATTGGGGCAACAAAGCCAGTTTAACCTAAGCTACTGAGAAGTCTGAAGAGAGTCTTCACAAAGAAACAAAACCTGCATGGAGCCCCTTGAAATCCATACATGCATGGCATCCACTTTTTGCAGATTAAAAAAAGCCMGTGTAACTGCCTAACTCGTTTCAAATCATGATGGTTTATGTATCCGGATAGGAGCTGTATATCTACATTTGAGAATATGAACCTAAGCCATTTCATATCACAAAAAAATTTGTTGTAAACTAGGGCAAGTAAGAATTGTGCAATACACGAGCAAAGATTATTCTCCAAATAATTTAAATTAATATTATTAATTATTAATTAATATTAATATATATCCTGATCGTATGTGTTTGTTGTAGGAAATAAATGTACAGCCAGCTATCAAACAATTGGATGATTATGTATATCTATGTGAAATTTAAAAAGGAAAATTTTTTTTAAAAGGACAATGGGAAACAAAAATAGTGAGCAGGTTATGCTGCCTGCAGTCTCATGTCTGTGTGATTAGAAGGTCAATATATCTGTAGCAGCAAAATAGTATATATTGTGAGAGATTATAGAAGGTGTGTTGTCATGTCAGCCCCCTTCATGCAGTGAAAGGTCACTCATCCCACTGTGGAAGAAAGCTGACAGTTTCTATATAAGACTGACTGACAGCATGTATGCTGTTGGACATCATGTCTGGTGTCAAAAGACCAGTGGAAAACCAAAAAGCTTTAGCACTATGATTTTAGAGCCAAGAGCAAAGTCAAGTCATGTCCAACTTTCATGAGAAATGGCATCTGAAACATTTCATTACCTATGAATAACCCCTAATAACCCTTGTTAATTAACTGTGTTAATAACCCTTTCTGAGACAATGGACAGGGTTGGTTTCTGGTACACAGTTTAATCCTGCAGCTTTCAGTGTAACTATTGAGAGGCAAGAAGAAAATCTGGGGCTGTTAGAGTAGTTTACATTGGACAACTGGAAAAGAAAACAATAAATGTGAGCAACGCGTAGTGTCATGAAGAACCATACCATGTTCTTCTTCACCTCACCTTTCTATGGGGTTTGGGTGGAGGGATTTGTTTTCACCTGTAAACCTCAGAAGAGTTTGCTCTCTCAAGCACAAAGGTCCTGATTCTGTTTTGATGTACAATAAGCTGCATGACAAGCAACTCCACTGGTGTAAAATAGGTGTAAGGAGAATCAGATCCTTACCCTCCGGCTGTCCATGGCACTTGGATAAAATATGGTTCCTAATTCTCTTTGTACCTGTGGAGCAGTCTCACAAGCACAGTACCTTGTTACTGTCCTTGAGAAATGTTGCGGAGCTCCATCAGGCTTATTCAAACAATGCATGAGAGTCCTTAAGGAGAACTCAATTACTATTCAAGTGAAAGAATAGGTAATTGGACAACACTCAACAGTTTTGGAGTAAATGATATTAGGTGCCAGATCTGAAAAGCAAACCTTTGGGTTATAAAACAGAAGGGAGATTAATTTAATGAAAGACATTCACAAAATTTCCAATACTCCTTGGTATTTGCTAGGTTAAAAATAACAAAAGAAAAACTTTTCACTGTATTTCAGATAGAAGCAAAAGAGGAGGTGCATGTACATTTTGCATTTTAAGTTATCTAGACTGCTTTCGAACTAGAAAAGGAACCATGGTTAGAGGCTTCTCAAATTATTATTGTATCCAAAATGTTTCATCCCTATGTAAATTTTATCAAGCTGTGACTCAGAAGCAGCATTAATATGAAGTTTTATGAGTGCAGATGGGAAACTGAAAACACTATTCACTAATTTCATTCTACTTTAAATTAACCTCTAAATATAGACATTGATACAAACATACATGAATGGAGTCATGTATGTATATTTTCATAAATGTACTTTCGGTGGTAACTTTTTCATAAGTATCATTAAAATGTTTCAAAGCTATTTGGACGTTTGATTGTCAAAAGAAGCAATACAAAATAAGGATTCCTAAACTGTTTGTAAAAGGAAGAGACAAAGTTATAAGAGAAATCTAGTCTATATTTCCATAATTTAATCCATGGTTACTAAAATAGAAGGAATATATTGCATGATTATTGTTTCTTGTAAATATACTAAAACTGAAATACTCATCCAATCCCCAAAATCTGGAATACAGTACATGAAGTAACCTGAAGTTCACATCTTGAAATACAGAAATAAAATATTTCAGAGGAATAACTCAGCCAAGGTTAATGCAAAATAGTGGTGATCTGCAGAAAGTCATAGCTAATTTTTGTGAATATAAGATTCTGAATAAAGGCAAGAAGAATGTTGATTCAATCAATGCGCAATTACACTGGCCCCATAATCAGGTGTATTTGTATCTGCACTGTTTGTTCAGAAAGAATGCAGCTGCTGAGGGAACCAATTTATTTTTTAATGAATTCATAGTCATAATGTAGCCATGTTGCCCAGACTGTATACAGTACATATATATAAAATATAGTCAAACTGTGTATATATATATATAAAAAAATAGTTGATATATATGGTTGATATATTTTTATATTTAAATAATAATGACACTGATTAGCTAAACAAAATATAAAAGCTACACGTAATTTAAACACATACATTTTACAATATKCAAAATATGAGCATAAACATATGAGGCCAAATGTTTTGGGGGAAAAAAAAAAAACTGAAAAAAMCAACAAATGTGTGAATTTAGAGGATTTTAGTCTCAAAGTAGTACAGACCCCTCTTTGCCTGTTGCTGAAGTTGTTACACTTTGCGTGGTATAGTGAAATATTCATTGCCTATACTGAGGATTCCATATGACCTTGGAGTCTAATGATTTGAACACTTACCTAGGATGAGTGGAAGTGGGGTTCCAGTTCCTGCACTAATGAATGTTCATGTTATATATTCAACAATAATTGTACAAAACACATAAGTATTCATTGGCGTGGAGACTCTCTCCCCTTGCAGATGAGCATTCTCATCCTCAGGTGAACACCATGCTTGATTTTCTTGTCAGTGTGTGATTTGACCTCATAGTTTCTCTAGCAACTAAGTTTAAGAGGTCGCTGCTTTGGCCACTCTTCAGTTTACTACTCATTAAAATTGGGCTTTGTCTAAAGAGAAAATGCACACAGATTTACATGTACACTTTGCCTTAATATGTCTTTAGCTATTCCATCCCAGAAGGTTATTGTACTTCTAATATCCTGTTGATCCTACAGTACTTTGGGCATTTAAAGGTATGGATCAAATTATAAGAGAGATCCAAATAAAGAAAAAGAAGGCACATCAGAGAAAATGTATTCCTGTGAGTGAGATGAAGACCAAATCAGAGTGTTCACAGTTACTAAGTACATCTTGTATTTAATCTATTTTCCACAGGAGGCAGTTCATTTTGTGAAATGCAAGAAAATTAATCTCCTGGATCAACAACTGGATGTAAAACTGAAGTTAAAATTCCTAACTTTTTGTTATGTTTACAAACTCTTTTTCCCTAAACATATACAGAGAAAGCAAGTTTCAACTTTGCTTTTACCCTCTTCAGAATAGAGGTTTCTGAATAGCATGTTAACTTTAGCAGCAGGGTCAGTAACATTTCCGTATTGATCAATAATGGTGTCTCACTTCTTTTTTTTCCTTTTTTTTTTTTTTTTTATTCAGCAGCGTCACTCCCCATCCATTACATTTTTCACAAAAATGGTTTGCTGACTCTAGCAAGACACACAAAGAATCTTTGTGCACAATTTATCAGTACAATTCCTAAGAGATGCTGCAAAGCCTGTGAAAAACAGGATATTCCCCCTTCATGTTCAGTTCATTTTAGCCTATTTTCTAACCTCCCTTCCTGAGGATCCTATGTTAGAGTTGCTCTGTTAACTGATATCAACTAGGTCTGCTTCTTTTATTTTGTTTAATCTGTCCCTAATCTCTGCTACCAACTGTAAAGTGTTATGTTGTTATTTGAGAGGAGCAAGTTTGAAAGAGGGATGGAGAAGGTTAATTACGACAGCATACTTAATATTGTTCTCATTGAAGTAAATGGCAGTTTTGTAATTTTATGTAATAGAGGAAGGATTACACTAATTATAATTTTATAATCTGCCCATTAGAGCAGCACAACAGCAACTCCATTAAAACATATTGCTTAACATTAGATCCCCTGCTGATAGAATCCATAAAATAGAACTTTAAATGTTCAACACATGAGACACATAACATGATGTTATATCATGCAATAGCTGTGCTTTTTCAGAGTTATTATTATAATCATTCTCATTATGTAAAATTCACTCTTTTTTATATTTTAATCTCATAAAATCACGCCATATCTCAAACTTTTTCTAAAATATACTGAGTGGAATGCCTAGATTGAATTTTTCTCTTTCTAATGCAGAAGTTTCAGCTTAATAAGGGAAGAAAGGGCTCAGCATTAATCTAGCACATGAAAATTGCAACTGTGGGGATAAACAGACCACTGGAAAGCATAGTCTTCTAACCCATTACCGTTTATTCTAAATTTTTTTTTTTAAAAAAGTTCCCCATTATTTTACCCCACGATCACACATAAATAAATAAATAACTGCATGTATTATCATGACATTTGAAAAACAATCATCCTTGTAGGTCTACTCTTTGTATTGCTCATCCACATGGAGGCCCTTAATGCCCTTCCAAAGTACTGGAGAGATGTGCTTTCTGGATTACATATTTTAGGGGCTACATTTTCACCCAAGTAATTTCACCAAAGTTGACAAAGCTAACTCAGCAGAAAATTTGATGACAGATTCTAAACACCTGTGTGTCCAGATAGGGAAGTAGGTCAGTATTAGAACTTACATGAAAAAAACCAACAAACAAAACCTTCACTCTGCAAATCTAATTTAATTATTTCAGCTATCAAACTGATGCCATATGTAGAACAGCCCTTTTAGCATTTTTTTAAGCCAAAAAGACACTGTAGAGAGATTATTAATAGAGGCACCAATCTATCCACAGTAATTTCACTTCCATGCAAATTTTCCAAGATCCATAGATTTGGAAGGAATCACATCTATTGTGATGTCCAAACATGTTAAGTTTTCTCCTGTTCAGTGCTTCACATTAATTCATTAATATGGATTTTTTTTTACACTGGTTTTCTTACCCCTTAAGAAATGGTAGCAATAGCAACTTTTACATTTTCCCTGCTAACTTGGACTTATCACTTTTATTCTTTCTTTTCAGAATCACGAGTTTTTACAAATGAGGCAGGTAATTTAATAGTACAGATTGTCAGGAGTTTTGTAGATATAGCCACTGTTTAACTATTTCTTCTTGCTTCCCTTCAAACTGCTAAACTTCTATGCCTGATTTTTATCTTCACTTTTGCTGTGAAGTTGATGAAGAGCTGTATATTCACAAGCTAGAACACCCATATAAAGTGAATCGGCATGCACTATATGCTCATAATTACACTTTGGCTCACAAATCCAGAAGTTTCTAAGAGCTGCTTAAATGTACATACAGCCTATATGTATCTTCAAGTAGACGGTGATGCACCAATGTTGAAACGATTTTTTGGGCACCTTATTTCAGTGATGTCTCTCGTAAAGAAAAAAGCTAAGCAGAACTGAGTATATTAAATAATGAGGTGAAAATTTTAATGTCATATCATAACAATATTCACATTAATTTATCACCTTGAAGGAACCTTAAAACTGTAAAAAAAATTGTCAGTCTCTTCAAATATTTTTCATTTCTACACTACAGTTTTCTTTAGTATTTTCACAACCTATTGAATGGATACCTTCTTGGGCTACAGAGGTGGCTCAACTTTGGCAACTGAAGACAGAATTCTAACTAGTGAAGTGATTCTTATGTATTTGCTCATATACAGGCATATTACATATATAAAATCATACAGTAGGGCCCACTGGAGCTATATATATTGAGGATATAGTAGTCTAAACTAACCATTAACACATATTTTTAAGAATATCCATAGGTACGCAAACTGAAAATACTTGAACCAAATTTTCAGAGAAATCAGCATCTTTCAGTACTTGTTTCAAACAGGATGACTAATGTCCAGCTGTGTACCTTCCTGGTCACACTGGACATGAGGCAGGTTTCTGTAGAGCTCCTCTTCAGCTGGGGACCCACTGCACAGCCAGGGGCAGAAACAGGAGATGGCCTGAGAAGATTTTAAAATCTCATAATTGTGCAATATGTTTTTTCATTGGTCAAAAAGCAATTTCAACTCTAAGTTTGCAATTCCTAATTTTTTTAGTTTATTTTAATTTAGTGAAAAAAGTCAAAACTACTAACAGTAGTCGTAATGGAACCATATGCTAAATTAGAAAAGAAATAAAATGCATAATTCTATCACTATGCCTGAGATTCACCAAATATTTCAAATTCACTTTTGTAATATGCAAGATGTTAAACTCATACCCTGCACGTCAGTACTGCAATCTTTAAATACCATATTTTCATATTTATGAAATAAAATATATTTCTTAGCACAAAGCAACAAGATAAATTTTGCAATGCATTACCCACACAAGCAAGCAAACCATGGTGTTGAATCAGAGGTGGTTTTTTTCTGTGTGTTTACTTTACAAAATGAGTACAGTTGAAGAATACTGGGTTGTGATGAAACTTTAATGATGAAAGGGGCACTTGGAAATTGAACGGCCATAATTTCTCCCTATAAAAATACAAATCCTACAATAAGTACTCCTGGAAAGCTGCAGCTCTTTACGAACCCTGTAACACTCCAGGAATGTAAAACCAAGTGACACCTTCCTCTGCATTGCCAAAATGTGCAATTCTCAGTACTTAAAAACTAACAAATCTGTTTATTCTTAATGCCACAAAAGGACCTAAAGAGCCTGCAAGAACATGGGCAGGAAGAACGTCGTCAGCAGTGTTTTCAGGTCAGTGCCTGGAAGAAGCAGATTGCTGTGTGATAGAGGTTACTTTCCTTTTGGAATTAAAAGGTGAGTTAGGTTTTAGTGAAAGCTGAACATTTAGATAATGATGTGGAAAGGCAGCCCTGTGGGACTGCTGTTACTGGAACTCACCCATCTATCTTTTAAATCCCCTCCCTAAAGAAGTTACTTAGCAATAATCTCATAAATTCCGCCATACTACAATAAAAGTAAATTGGTGTCTTGCTACAGCTCCCCAACAATCAAAGTAAATACTTCTCTGAGACTGGATCTTACAAAAAAACTTCAATGCTCAGTCAGGCATATGCAGAAGTCTTCTTTAATGAAGACTTCTTTAATGAAAGCTTCTTTAATGAAATGTTCTCAAAGTACCAGGGAGGAGTAAGAGAAAGAGTTTGAAAAGCAAATAGCATCAAAGCTTGGTCACATATCTGAGACCAGAAGACAAAGTTTCAGTTCTTGGGCTGAGTCACGGGAAAAAGGTCTTGGACATAGGTCCTTGACACCTCTGGAATATTCATGTCATGGTGACCTTAGCTGTTCCAGAACAAGTCCCCCTCTTTTGCTGGCTTATCACAATTTTTTTTTTTTTGAAACTTCACTGATTTTCCTTAGCTTAGAAAGGTGAAGTCACAATTAATTTTTTTTTAAAAAGACACAGATGAATTTTCACCCAACTCTATCAGTTAGTTTAATGGAATTTCAGGGGGGCTAAACTTAAATAGACAAGTAGAGCTGTGAAAAACATACAATCCTAATAATCTGTCCTGAAAATGTTATCCATGGCAGCTATCAACATGTCACTCCTGTGAGTATCGCTTTCAGGATGTTTTCTGCCTGTCCAATTATACTTGACTTGTGTGTTGTTATTTAAGATGCATTTTGAACATCTGATGTTATTTATATGTTTAATTCTTTAACATATTAATTGCATTTAAAAAAAAAAAAAACCTACCGTAAAGAGAAAAGTTCCTTTTAAATACTTCCTGTTATCCATCATCTTTCCCTGTGACTCTCAGTGTGTTTTTGTAGTGGGCTTTAAATCTAAAATGTATAAGTCTTGAAAGGCAAATTTATGTGCATTCATAATACTAAGCAGTGCATAATTAGATTTTAAAAAATGCAACCGATAAAACATGTCTACTTTCTCTGTCGTTGCTGATATTTATAACTGGCACATGGAATTTAATATGGATCATTACTTTCTCAGGATTTTACACATTAGCTACAGTTATGGCGTTACCCCAGTACATCTTGATTGTTCAGATATAAAATATTTTTGAGTTGTACATATTAGAAAAATTCTGTTCATCACATTTGTCTTATCTTAATAGAAGATGACAAAGTCTTACATCACCATAGCGATGTGTTAATTTCTGTGTTGTACTTATCTGTCTTTCAGTATGATTCTAATACTAGCCATGACACATCATTTTTATTGAGGCAACCATCCCTAGTCTGTAAACATCTGCAAACTATTAATGGATTTTAAAAAGCAGGCCATTTGTATGTATGTATTGCTTTATAACATTTCATGCCACCATTTATTTAAAAGCAAGCCCTCAATGTGAATAAAAAAAAATTATTGGTCCTCAGAAATTCACAACCCCAAATGACAACTCTTTAAAATATTTACAAAATAAATTATGTTTCAGTAAAGGAAGAGTTCATAACTTTTGTGAGTCTTTAAATATTTTTCTTTTTTATGCCATTTCAGGCTAGAATTCTCCTCTGATTGCAAGAAGTAAAACTTATTTCAATAAAAAAAATTCAAACCCCAAGAAACCAAACTTACACAAAGGGTGCATTATTTGTAAGCACTTGAATTTTAAATAATAATCAATTTAGCTAAGCTAAACCAACATGTTATATTTTTCTGATCTCATCTTTGATAAATATTATCTTTTTCACTGTAATCCTTCAGAGACTCGTACCCGTCTCTTAATTTTGTAAATATGAAATATATTACCAAGTCATTGGAAATAGTAACAGTGATTACTAAAAGATCTGCATATATCTTTTCACGACAAAAGTATTCACAGGCATGTAATAGGATTGCTACACTCATAAAAATACAACCCCTCCAGAAATATGAATAATATAACACCTTAAAATTTAAATATGTCTTTCAATGTGTTTCTTTAGTACAAGGCCACATTTTCTAACCCATTGTTGGAGATGCAAATAAATGCCTTATATAACTTTTCTGAGTAACCAAGGATTCTTCTTTCTCTAAGACTCACTCAAAAGGGAGACTCCATCTTTGCCAGAGGCCCAGGGAATTTTATATGAATTAAGCAATGATGCGGTGACAAGTTTTATTGTTCCTTAGTTATAACTAGATATTTTTTACAATATGAAAAGTTGTGGGAGAACAGGGTGAAGAAATCTTTCTACCTGATACAGTCCTGAAAATAGCATGTAAAAGAAAAAAATTTAAAAAAAAAAAAAAAAAGGAATAAAAGCCCTGAACTCCTTCAGGCTTAATGATATATATGCTACACTTAGGGGTTTTCTCTAACACATTTTCTTTTCAGTATGTGGCATTGAATAATACTTACCACTATTTAAAAGCCTAGGCAGTGTGAAACTGTTGAAAGAAGCTAATACACAAAGCTAACTAAACCGGTAAGGGTGTGATGATTTAAACTATCATTAGAGAAAAAAAATTCTCATCTTAGAAGCATGCTTTATAAATACCCTACATTCTTTCCAGACGGCCTCATTCCTTTTAACAAAGAAATGCTACAGAACTTGTACGCATCGGCAGTTGGACTTGCCCAAAATAAAAATATTTAACTTGCACTACATACACTACTCCTGTTATTGATAGAAATATCAAAACTGATTTTGAAATTGTAAACTAAATAAGATTTGTTATGGACAGTACTGGCTGAGAGATCAGTCCATCCTCCTGAGCCAGCAAGGGTCCCAGACCAGCTGCAGCCTCTCCAGCATTCCCAGCTCCCATAGGAGCACTGCTTTTGTGGGCCATGGTCTGCAGGTAATACTGTGAGAAACCTCCAAAATAGTTACCCTGGCTGATACAGTATGTGTCTTGCTCTTCCTCAGAACCACCGCTCTTACCCATGCTACAGACTGGAAACCAAAAAGTCCTCATCTTGCTCTCTTGAACTTCAGGTGAAGGCTTGAACTATTCTGAGGAATTAAAGATTACATACCACTTTTTTCTTACTCAGGATATGATTTCATGTGTCTTTGCTGAAATACTATTAATACTTACATCATGCCTCCCTAAAAGCCTCTCTGTATACCCCATCTTCATCTGTCTTTTTGGATTCTATTTTATTTCATTGGTGGTTGAATGATCTTATATAAAAAACGTTAAAAAATTGATTTGAAATCTCCTATAAAATAGTATATAAACGTCAGTGATGACTCAATTATATTGTTGTGAATAGTTTTCCTTAAAACAAAACAAAGAAGCGTGAGGGCTGTTAATATTAAATGTTAACAACTCTACCAAGCTGTGCATGTATAGTAGTGACAAAAATTAAAAAGCAGATACCCTCCCACGATGAAATTCCCCCCCAACTTACTTCAAGATTACATGGTTGATGAAAGTACAGCAAGTTCTAATTTCTAGAGGGAATAATGACTTGTAGTTGCAATAATTTAAGGAATAATGTACCCCAACTGTACTTAATAAGGCTATAATTCCATCAAAGGCTTCCAGGGACATCATAAACCATGAGAGTGAAACTCGAGTGGTTTCCTCATGTCACCAGAAGGTTGACATGGAATTACAGTCTTAATTTATGTTCATTTTGAAGGAGCCTTATTTAATATTGCACATTGATCGTGATTAATGCCTTTGGAACTGCCAAAAAATATTAGCTGTGTTCATGGCCTTTTGAAGCCACCAAAAGTCAATTATGCCACTGACTAGTGATTCTCAGAAATTCTTTTTTTTAAGAGCTATGGCTCGGCCAGCACAAACTTGTATAACTATGCTAAAGTTAACATCAATTTGGTCATATATTTTTATTGCTTTTTTCCTTCATATCGAGTGAAAATGGGAAATCTTTCTTCTGTCTAAGTGCATAGCTCTTTATTTATAGAATTTCATTGCAAATTAAGGGGAAAATGAATTGAAAGCATTTGGTTAACTTAATCACTGAACATCACTGAATGAATATGGTTTTATTAAAGGGATTTTTCAGTTAAATACCAATAATTTGTCCACATCATTTGTGAGTTAACTGTACAGGGAGAAGCTTTATTAACAGAAGGGAATCCTTTTTGGTGAAGGACTGCAGGTAATCTGTTTTAAAAAGGAGGATTATATGAAATAGCCCAAAAAGCCCACAGACAAAAGAGTTTTGGCATGGGAAAAAAAAGAGGAAATCTAGTTCTTAAATAAGTTGTGAATCAAAGTTTCTAAAGGTAAAATGTTCAAATAATCTTCTGGTTACTCAAAGAATTCTCTCTTCCTCTCCTACACTATAGAGTAGGATTCAGTTATGAATATGAGAACTTAAGAAATTCCTTACTTGGTCAGACCAGCGGTCCACCTGACCGAATACTCACTTCCCTAACAAAGGAGAAAGCAAATGAGTGTTAGGGAGTGTTAGGGAGCCTGACCAATTTCTGTGAAAGTTAGAGGGTACATTTCTCCATATTTCCTATAGTATCTATTTATGGGCATATTATCCTTTAATTTTCTAACCACTTTTTGGACTTGGTGATACTGTCTGCCTCCGCAGCAGAGGATGTCAGAAAGTCCCAGTGTCATTGCTTAAAGGATTGCTATTGAAGAATGTGTTTTAGTGTGATCTCTTGGTGGTTTCTGAATATCCCTACTTGCCTGAACATAGGGATTTAACATCATTGGGATGCTTTATGTTATACCATCTAGCCTCAGGCTTCCTCTCCTGAAGGRTCCCCATAGGTCCGGTGCAGATATTTGCCAGCCTCTTGCAGATTTCTTAGATATCATAGGGGATCTAACACAGTAGGAGATGCCTATATTTAGATAATGGCATTGAGCCAAAATGTTTACATGTGTCAGAGAACCCACCATAAAATGTATTTGCTTGGAGATGACATTGTGTCAATTTCTGAAATTCCTAGTGCTGAGTAGCTGATTTGATTTATACTTTTGAACAGAAAATACATTGTCAGTGTAATCTCAGCTCCTCTTTATAACAATATATTCCAAGTAGAGGATTTATATATGTAATTTGTTAAGATCAGATACAGATAGAAATAAATCACATGCAACTCCTATTCAAAGTCTTTTGGCCAATTTCTAAGATGCTAGTAGTGCAAATTGGTCTTTAAAGCCAAAAACACGACAATATAGTACTCAGTTATATGGCACTTTTGAGCAAGATAAATATACATTCTACACCTAAAACTGAAAAAGCAGCATCAAAATGTAATGAAAAAGAAATGCAGTGTTGTCTGCTTCAAACATAGCAATCCCATTTGGCTTTTGGAAAGAGATGTTCTCAAGCCCAGGACCCGATTCAAAAGGCCACCTTTGAAGAACCGCTGTATAACAGCTGTAATATCCTTGCATGGACCAGCAAAGGTCAAACTAGGCAGCAGGTTTTCACATAATATCTGAAGGTAATATCCCTTGGCATGTGATGTTTTGAATGCTGAGGGCTTACAAGCCTTCGAATGTGTTGGAACAAATAAAAGGAAGAAAAATCCAATCAGGGTACTTAAAACAAAAGAAGTCTGGCTTAGAAAGTCTCAGAGTCAATAATTTTTGGAGGCTGAGAAAAAATTCTCAGGTTTAATACTATAGGGGTGTCTTGTTCTCACAGTCTTCCCTAGGCATTTGGTCTTGGACAAAGTCACATGCAYCGTTCATCTAAAACAATCCAGCAGAGCTGCTGTAAGCCTCCCCCTCCCCTCAATAAACGCAAAATCCCGGCTCTGCTTCCTGAGACAGATTGCAAGTTTCCACATGTAACATTTGCAATTAATGCCAAATTGCTCATATGTTTCATCCTTCTGTGGGGTCTAGTACAACTCTTAACATTCATGGTACTCCTTTACTACTATTTCATAAGTAATCATCTATGCCTGGCTTCTCTGAAAAATTCATCAAATTCATAAAAAATTCAAATTCATCAAAAACAACCCATGTCAAAAATAAAGCTGCGCTCTGAATGTTTTTCTTCTTATTAACAGCCAATGGTTTGAGAGAAACACTGTTTGAACTTGCCCAGGTTGCCTTCCTTGTTTAGGAGTTTCAACACTGCAGGAGCTTTTAATTGCTCCAATCCACTATTCAGAATACTTAAAAAAAWAATAATCTCTTTATACTCTTGATACTATGTGGTCTTAAGCCATATTCCAAGAAAAGGTGTCCTCAGAAGTTATCATCTACTTCATTCTGTACTTCAGTTCCTATTGCTATTGAATAACAAAAATGCATTTTTATCACCATTTCTAGATGTTCTTTCTTCAAAATGAAGACATGAAGCATAGAATTCTGGATACACAGGTACAATTACAAACAATTAATAAAAAATGTATCTGCCCAAAAGAAGTGTGCTGGTATATAGGTAGTTTGCATGTGCAATGCTTTTGTGATCAATGGGTGAAAAATAACAAAGAGTTCAGGAACTCTGAAATGTATATAAAATTTTAAAATATTTATATCCAACTGGATATAAGGAGAAACTTTTTTTCCTCGTGAGGGCAATAAAGCATTGTAGCACATTGCCCTGAGACATTGTGCAGGCACCTTCTCTGGAGGTTTTCAAGATCTGACTGGATCAAACCGTGAGCAACCTAGACTGACCTCAGAGCTGATCTGGCATAAGCACAAGGTTGGACGAGAGACTTCCTGAGGTCCCTTTATCCTATGACAGCACGTTTGTATGTCTTAGGATGCTGTAAATAAATAAATAAATAAATAAATGAAAGAAAAAATGCAACAAGCAATTTCAAAAGTCTATTACCCAATTGTCATCAGGTGCAATTTTTTTCTTTGCTGAGAACAAGACAGGGAGTGGCTTTGGCAAATTATTACAGCATTGAACTCCATTTGCCTAGACATTGCCTTTGCCAATGTCCTGGTTTTGGCTGGGGTAGAGTTAATTTTCTTCATAGAAGCTAGTATGAGGCTATGTTTTGGATTTGTGCTGAAAACAGTGTTGATAATACAGAGATGTTTTCGTTATTGCTGAGCAGTGCTTACACAGAGACAAGGTCTTTTCCTGCTTCTCACACTGCCCCACCAGCGAGTAGGCTGGGAGTGCACAAGAAGTTGGGAGGTGACACAGCCGGGACAGCTGACCCCAACTGACCAAAGGGATATTCCATACCATATGACATCACGCTCAGTATCTAAACTAGGGGAAAAGCTGGCCGGAGGTCCGCTGCTCGGGAACTGGCTGGGCATCGGTCAGCRGGTGGTGAGCAATTGCATTGTGCATCACTTGCTTTGTATATTCTTTTATCATTAGTATTATTTTCCCTTTCTTTTCTGTCCTATTAAATTGTCTTTATCTCAGCCCATGAGTTTTACCTTTTTTTTTCAATTCTCTCCCCCATCCCGCTGCAGGGGAGTGAGTGAATGGCTGTGTGATGTTTAGCTGCCTGCCAGGTTAAACCACAACAGTCCTTTTTGGCACCCAACATGGGGCACGAAGGGTTGAGATAATGACAGATCTGACCAGAGCATGTTAAAACAAATTTGTTATAAGCATTCATTATTAGGTTAATAGTTGCTGGGCGCAATGTTCATTTATTTGCCCTCAGAGTTGTTGTGCGTGTTCTCTGAGTGGTGTTATGTAACTGTACTGCTGTGTATGTTCCCTGTTGTGCTGTTTGTCACCTATGGGGGCTGGATTAAGGTCATCATTTTGCTGTACTGTGTAACACTGGCTTATGATATGATAAAATTACTGGTCGATAAACTAATCTGGTATTTGTACTCAGCATTGCTGTCATCTCTGTACTTTGGGAACTATCTCTCAGAAACTATTAATAATTACACTCTTTACCTTTTCTCCTTGGAGAGCCAACTTATGGGGAAGACAAGGAGGGACACTTTCCCCCACTCCTTCACCTTCCCCTTCTCCTCCAGGCTAGTTACAATAGCTCTTGAGAATTTTGAATATCCTTGGGATGTTCAAACTAACATGTTCCTATTGCTATGTCTCCTGAATACGTTTCAGGTCTTGTTTAAGGTTAAACAACTATTTAAGAATACTACCCAGAGATCTGCCCCAAGGCTGGATAGTTATGAGTGGCAGGGTGTGTGGGATAGTATGGGCTAGTACCTAGGACAGTGGGCACCTCCCATGTTTTGGAACTTCACCCTGAACACATGCAGAATCCTGAAAAACTAGTAAAATATTTGGAAAAAGTATGCTGTCACCCTGGCAATTCCAGAGAGACACMRATCACTGCAACGTGCTGGGGCCTGGCCCATGCCTACTGAGTCCTGTTCAACACTATTCAGTACCCTCAAGGGGAAGAGAAGGTCTCTGGATCTGACGACAAAGCAACAGGCACTGTGGTTACTCCAACCCCCGCAACAGTCATTGCGACTACTCCAACCCTCACGACAGGCACTGCAGCTGAACCAGAGAACCAACCCGTGCCGGTATCAGTCACCCCTACACACAAGAAGAAATGTTGGAAGCAAAAGTCAGCTTGTTTAGTAAGGGAAGAAACTCTTCCCCTACTAAAGGAAGAAGTGGATGAGGCAGAGTACTCCAAAGTAGGGCCATCACAAGAAGAGGAGGAAGAGGCAGAACTCATAAACAAGGCAGTAACCACGCAAACCCTATCCCTGAGTGAGCTGCGGGATATGCGAAAAGATTTCAGCCATCGTCCAGGCGAGCACATTGTCACCTGGCTGCTCCAATGCTGGGATAATGGGGCCAGTAACCTGGAATTAGAGGATAGGGAAGCCAGGCAGCTGGGATCCCTTTCTAGGGAAGGGGGCATTGACAAAGCGATTGGAAAAGGGACACAAGCCCTCAGCCTCTGGAGGTGACTCCTGTCAGGTGTGAGGAAAGGTATCCCTTCAAGGAAGACATTATACTTCACCCAGGCAAGTGGACTACCATGGAAAGTGGTATCCAGTACCTGAGGGAATTAGCTATGCTGGAGGTGATTTATGATGACCTGAACAACGAGCAGTTATCCAAAGATCCAGATGAAGTCAAGTGCACACGACCCATGTGGCGGAAGGTTGTACGGAGCGCACCAGCATCGCATGCCAACTCATTGGCAGTACTGACCTGGAAAGATGGAGAGGGACCAACGGTGGATGAATTGGCTGGCCAACTCCTGCAATATGAAGAAAATCTCTCTTCCTCCCTCATCTCGGCTGTGGAGAAACTGTCCTGGGAGGTCCAGCAACTCAAAGAGCATAGGTCCCACTGCCCACCTGTACAGACCAATATCTCAGCTATTAGGAGTAAGCATTCTTCTGCTCAAGAGAGAGGATATAGAGGGTACACACCATGGGCCACCCTGTGGTTTTACCTGTACGACCACAGAGAGGACATGAGGAAGTGGGATGGAAAATCTAACTTGACCCTAGAGGCACGGGTATGTGAGTTGCAAGGAAAAACAATCACACAAGGGGGTTCTTCCAGGAAAATTTCTACTCCAGTTTCCAGTGGGCAATTCCCCAGACAGAGTAGAAGGGCTGATCTTACTCCTTATCTTAATAAAGGGACTTTTGATTTGCATCTACAAGAAGTGAGTAACAAGTACTATGACCAGGACTAGAGTGGCCCTGCCTCCGGTCAGGTGGAGGAAAGGAACAACCGGGTTTATTGGACTGTGTGGATTCGATGGCCTGGCACACCAGACCCACAGAAGTATAAGGCTCTAGTGGACACCGGAGCACAGTGTACTCTAATGTCATCAAGCTATGAAGGGGCAGAACCCATCTGTATTTCTGGAGTGACAGGGGAATCCCAACAGCTAACTATATTGGAGGCCAAAGTGAGCCTAACCGGGAATGAGTGGCAAAAGCACCCCATTGTGACTGGCCCTGAGGCTCCGTGCATCCTTGGCATAGACTACCTCAGGAGAGGGTATTTCAAGGACCCAAAGGGGTACCGGTGGGCTTTTGGTATAGCTGCCTTGGAGACGGAGGAAATTAAACAACTGTCTACTTTGTGCGGTGTCCTGGTTTCGGCTGGGATAGAGTTAATCTTCTTCCTAGTGCTGTGTTTTGGATTTAGTATGAAAAGAATGTTGATAACACACTCATGTTTTTAGTTGTTGCTAAGTAGTCTACTAGTCAAGGACTTTTCAGCTTCCCATGCTCTGCCAGGTGCACAAGAAGCTGGGAGGGAACATAGTCAGGACAGCTAACCCAACTGGCCAAGGGGGTATTCCATACCATGTGATGTCACGCTCAGTATATAAAGCTGGGGGAAGAAGAAGGAAGGGGGGGACGTTTGGAGTGATGGCGTTTGTCTTCCCAAGTCACCGTTACGTGTGATGGAGCCCTGCTTTCCTGGCGATGGCTGAACACCTGCCTGCCGATGGGAAGTAGTGAATGAATTCCTTGTTTCGCTTTGCTTGCGTGCGCGGCTTTTGCTTTACCTATTAAACTGTCTTTATCTCAACCCACGAGTTTTCTCACTTTTACCCTTCCGATTCTCTCMCCCATCCCACCATGGGGGGAGTGAGYGAGCGGCTGTGTGGTGCTTAGCTGCTGGCTGGGGTTAAACCACGACACCCAGTCTCTCGGAGGCCCCTTCTGTTGTGGGGTTGCTGAGGGTCAAAGAACAACAGGTGCCGATCGCTACCACAATGGTGCACCGGCAGCAATATCACACCAACCGAGACTCCCTGATTCCCATCCATAAGCTGATTCATCAACTGGAGAGCCAAGGAGTGATCAGCAACACCCTCTCACCCTTTAACAGTCCCATATGGTCAGTGTGAAAGTCTAATGGAGAGTGGAGACTAAAAGTAGACTATCACGGCCTGAATGAATTCATGCCGCTGCTGAGTGATGCCATGCCGGACATGCTAGAACTTCAATACAAACTGCAGTCAAAGGCAGCCAAGTGGTGTGCTGCCATTGATATCGCTAATGCGTTTTTCTCAATCCCTTTGGCGGCAGAGTGCAGGCCACAGTTTGCTTTCACTTGGAGGGACATCCAGTACACCTGGAATCGACTGCCCCAGGGGTGGAAACACAGCCCCACCATTTGCCATGGACTGGTCCACACCGCACTGGAGCAGGGTGAGGCTCCGGAACACCTGCAGTACATTGATGACATCATCGTATGGGGCAACACAGCAGAAGAAGTTTTTGAGAAAGGGGAGGGAATAGTCCAAATCCTTCTGAAGGCTGGTTTTGCCATAAAACAAAGTAAGGTCAAGGGACCTGCACARGASATCCAGTTTTTAGGAATAAAATGGCAAGATGGGTGTCATCAGATCCCAATGGATGTGACCAACAAAATAACAGCCATGTCTCCACCAACTAGCAAAAAGGAAACACAAGCTTTCTTAGGTGTTGTGGGTTTTTGGAGAATGCATATTCCATTTCATACAGAAGGACTCTCCTTATAATAAGAATAATATTTCCAGGTAAACAGGAGTCTTTTCTCCATGTAGAACTAGCTGAGATTTATATGTCAAAACAAAAGTATTTTAAATCAGTGGTGATTTTTATTCCCTCCACAGAAATCCAGCTATGAAATGTGTACTATGGGAGGTACACGTGAGCTGGGGAAAGAGGTCATTTGTGTGTATGTGTGTATATATAAATATATAAATGTGAATACACATAAATATATGTATGTATAGCTACATAAATATAGCTACACACAGTAAGGGGGGGGAGCATTCCTGAGTCTTCTCTAAGTTCATTTTGTAGCCTGAAGCCTTGCCAATAACCTTAGTTACAACAAAGTAGTATACAGTGGCATTCTGTGTGATGAGAAAGATCATTAAATTCATACAGGTTTTATGGAGATACATGTTAGATCTTTGGTGCAGAGGATTCAGAAGAAAAGCAAACAGTGGTGTCGCAGGACATCTTTGTTATAACCTTTTTTAATAAAAGTTTTCAAGATTTCTAGTTAACTGATCTCTGCAGAATACACAGTAAATTATTTTATACTTCCCATATATTTCAACTTAATCTAACTGAGCATAAATTGAGAGAAAATACTTTTTCTCTCTCACAGTCTGTTACTTGTCTCAAAGGGCCACCACCATAGATAAAGGATCTTTAAATCTCTCCAACAGTTCACTGTTCTCAGGGCATCATCAGAACCTGTTTGTACGAACATAGATTTTTCTCAATTAGTTAATGAATTCAATCTGCAATGGATACTGCTGGCATCTCCTGTACTTTGTGTAGCTCACTAACTCAACAGAACTCTGTATATTTCCTATTAAAGGATACACATCTCATACAGGTGTTTAATCCATCTTTAAAAATATTAGTAGGACAGATATAAGTCCAACTGAGTGAACAACACTGTCATTAACATTCACAACGATGGAGTTGCCTGAAAGGCTTAAGGAGATGTGCTGTTTCATTTAGAAATATATGAAACTACAATTCACTAAACTCTTCCTACAACATATTAGCAGATATGATATTTTTTATCAGGGTTAGGGATTTGAGATGACAATTATTCAAAAGGAATCTGAAGGCCTCAGATAGATATATATTCCCCAGCAAAATCTACAAATTATTGAGAAACTGACCTCTCCTGAATTTTTTTTAAAACCCAGCCTTTATACTTGGAACAGCTCTGTATTTTTCCTCAAGTGCTTTCTAGAATACCCGGGAACATCTTTTCCCTGGAGTCCAAGTGTAATGAAGCCTGAGGTGTCCAAGGAGGTGTTGGTACAGAATATACAAAGTACAATTCATGTTTCACATGTAGCGCGCTCTGCTGTCAAGTTCCTTTTTCTTTATTTGTGGTCTTACACAAGCAGCTTCTTTTTTTTTTTTTTTTTTTTTTTTTTAAATTATAAGGTAAGGAGTCATGTAGGCTTTGTTTTACTCATATGCAGGGGCGCTCTCATTCTGAATAATTTTTACACCTGAGTCTCTGCTCATGATAAATTTTTGCCTTTTATCATGTATCTTCTGTAAGATTTAAAGACTCTTATGTTATGGGTGCAGATTTCTAGATATTATTCATTTCATTTCTTTAAGTTGCTGACCTTTTTAAGTCTACAAACTTAAATATTTGAAAAGGTGGGGTTGGATGTTGAATGAATTGCAATTCATTTTAGTTTCTTTTTTATGAAATTGTTTTCTAAAATTTAAAAAAAAAAAAAAAATTGTTTTTCCAGGAATTAATTTTCTGATAATGTTTTTAGTGTTTGAAAGAATGCAGGTATCATAGATTCAGGAAAAAAATATTTCCACCCTCTAAAACTGTTGAGTACTAGTATGAGCTAGTGCCTTATGGCATAATAGGTGTATGTTTGAACTCTTTCCATTGCCTCTTTATTTTTCTTTTTTTTCCCCTTGCCTTACCTTTTCCCTCTCATTATTCCCTAGTACTTTCAACTCAGAATATAACCCTCATATAATTTCACTCTAGATTTGAATTCAATGTCTGGACAGATCTATCCGTAAAGAAAGCAAATTTGCACACCTTTCATATTTCAATAAAGGCTTCTTATTGACAGCGTCATTAGGTATTAGGAAATAAACCTTATGTAAGGTTTTCTTCAGTGACACTCCTTGAACAAAATCTTACCAGAAGTTTATTTCTTTACTTGCTCCATAGAAGCAACATTTCTGATATTTGGAGTCTGAGCCAGGACATGCATTGAGCCCATTTCTTTGTCGTACTATACAGCCTCAGCTTTTAGGATACCAAAAAAGCTGATATGTACGTGACACATATGAAAGAGAGGGAAACAACAGAATATGTCTTTTCCTCCACTGCATCTGGCCCCCCATTAATTATATATCACTCCAGTTTATTTGTTGTTGCTGTTTTTTTCAATTAAGTAATTTCTAGCTTCTAGCTTTCCCCTACTGTGTGGGGAACACAGTAGTTACAAATGTGGACCCATACTAGCCAGGAAAGAAAGTAAAAGGGAAAGGCAGGTGATAGATGAGCCCTCTGCCGATTTCCAGACTGAGATGAAATGCAGCATTTCCCATTCACAGAAAAATAAAAAAAAAAAATTAAAAAAAAGTTGATGATTTTTTACAAACCTTCCCAACCCCTACAGTTTTCAGTAAAACTGATGTCCTTGTCAGAGTCATTGTTAAGAGAACTGGATATTTGCTCAGCTGTAGAAATCTGGAGTAAAAGATTGTAGGTTCAATGAAATGGCATTTTCCAATTAAACTGTGTTTTGCTGGAAGTTCCCCAAGCTCCACCAAACACTATGGTTATACATCCTATGCAAACTAAAGATTTGCATCATTTTTGCATGGCAGATTTTTGAATACGTAAGGCTTGGGGGAACAAAGCTTTGCAAGGTGAACATTACAAAATGCCCAGTGCTTTTTCTTTCTCCCACAGGCTTTCCTGCAGGCATGGATAATAGGGACATTAGTTATTAAATTGGCACTGGGTCTTTCTCTATTTCTCTATCATTTTCAAACAGGTTAATTAAAGCACATTTATATGCCAGCTAAATAGAAAGTAACCTGCGTCAGAGGAATCTTCAGCACCCATTTTTTAATAAATCTTCCTGAACTTATAAATGTCCTTCAATCACTTTCAATAACTGTCTCTTGGAAGGTGCAAATATCTGCATCTTCATTTTTTTTTTTCAAAAACAAAGCAAATAAGTAATAAAAACCCTTTTTTTTTTTTTTTTTAGGTGGGAGTTCATTTTCCAAAATTCTGTATTGTGATCATAAATAAGCTCAAACRAAAAACTTATTTTATACAGTTATCATTCATAAAGAATGAAAAGCAAAAGAAAATATCCTCCTGAGATTAAGAACAGAATAACTGCTTATCATGTAGTTCATGGGCTGACACGTGCAAAGGCACCAATATTGGGCACCTCAATCTACTTTTAACCTAAGTGAGATACASGTAAACAAAGAAAGCATTTCATCCTCAGCCTCTCACTTTTTTTTGGGACAAATGTTGACACAATTGCAAGTGCATCTTCTATATACAGTTCTATCAATGACAGAAAACACCAGGTACTGCTGGTATGCAAAAACCTTATCAGCCACAAGTACACAAAACTTTGTCATATCTGTTTGTGCTGCTCAAGACTCAAAACCAAAATGTTAGGGCTCACCTATACGGTCAAGTTACATTGCTGTCTCCTCTGTGTATGCTCTTAACCAATAGCAAAACAAGACCATATAGCGTGGCTCCATCTTCTTTCACAGTTTCATGCTTGTAGATAATGTTTTAATATGAAGATGCGCGTAACTATTTTGAAGCATCAGGAACAAGGGGTACACTTTTACATTCAGAAGAATATTTAATTCTACAGATCTGTTTTTTTGTATTTTCTTAGATTTTTCTTTTCCCTTTAATATGGTAAGCTCCATGAAACTCTGTCACTGATAAACCATAAATATGATGTTTCTGTGAAGCTAATACCCAGAACTGGTTTATTCTATTGTGTCCCAAAAGACTGTCATAGAATATTCTAGCATAAAGCAACTTGGATCATTTGTTACCATTGATTTTTAGTCATAGTTCTTCATTGATTTCAGTAGGGAGTTCTTCTTAGGCATCCCTGGCATGAAACGGTCATTTGTATTAGACTTTTTAGAAAAAAAAAACACATTGGTAAAAATGATCAAAATAAGCATCAAGAACTTTGCTCCATATTGTGAGCAATCACAATAACAAAGTTATCTATCCTGCATCACAGAATAATTGCAGCATGAAAAAACAACTTTTTTTTTTTTTTTTTTTTTTTTTTTTTTTTTTTTTTTTATAAACATCACTCCTTAGGAGCTAAATGAATTGGGATTACTTTCTGCAGAACCAAAAAATAAAATCTTCAGACCCTGGTGTTTCTCACTGTAGGAGCCATCTTGTGGAGGGAAGTTATTTTCCCTATGGTAGCTTAAAAAGCAGATTTGCTCTCCTTGAATTGGAAAAATATTCACAGGATGTAAAAAGCACACAGCCCTAAGTATATCTCCCTTTCACAGCTTTAAGAGAAAAAAATATAGACAGATGAGTCAGGATAATGTTTTGGGCTTTTTTTATACCTATTATTGGATGCTCATTCCCTAAAGATTTCTGTGCATGATCCTAGATCTACTGGAGGGAGAATTTTAACTTCCAAGGTCAAGAAACACACTCCTTTTTTAGGAAAAAACAGGACGTGCACTCTTTAGAATTTGGATATGAATGTCCCTTATGCCATAGTATCAAAAAACTCATGCAATATAGTTTATCACTTTTATCACTGTCCTATTTTCTGAGCAGTTTATAATACTTAAAGGACATATTTACTCACATGCAGCAAGTTATTATCTGTCCCCATTTCCTAGATAACAAGGAGGATTAAAGTAGGGTATACAAGAAATTTGTGAAAGAGGATGGAGTCAAACTTGAGAAGTTTTCCCACTTCTCATGCCATGAGTTTAAACACTGAGCTGTGCTTTTTTCCCATTAGCAATTACAATGTTTATATAATTCCTCATTCTGTTTCTCCCTACTCTAACTCAGCACTTTAGTTAGTAGTACACCTGATCCGGCTGGCAGTTCTGGCTGCAGGACTTTATGAGCTCCTTTTCTCTCTTGGCAGGGCTTGGAGATGCTTCTTTTCTTAGTCAGTCAAGCATCATCGATAGGGAAATCATGTCAGTTCTAGCTGCCTTTGCTCTAGCGTACATTTAATCTGAACATCTTTTCTCTTGATCCTGCACTTTTGCTACGAAGTGCTTTGCTTTTGCAGCGAGCTTGTTCTAGCCCCGATTTCCATTAGTCGTGTTGAGATCTGAGGTTGTTATTCAGTCTTCGTATGCTGGAATCCACTCCCGTGAAAGAGCTGGCCTCATTGTCTCATTTCTGTGCTGCGGAGTTCATTTCTTTAATGATCTGACCATTGTTCACTTTCATTTCTGCCTTTGCAAACTGAACTGGAGCCTCACTGCTGGCTGTCTGAGAAGAGAAAGATGGGCCTGCTGCTTCTCAATGGAATTGGGTGAGGATGGCAACTCTGTTAGGAAAACAGGTTTCTCTTCCTGAAAGATTATTCTTTAGTCCTCGCTTTTATCCTGGGTGCATTTATCCCAGCTTTCCCGCCTTGCAGAGACATGCTTTTCATGGGAATTGTTGCAAAAGAATGATGAGGCATTGCTCTTTAGCTAATCAGCTGTCTTTGACACTGTCTTTCTAGAACATTCAAAAACTTGATTATAAAGTCCCTTTATCCCCAGATTTTCTTCAATAATGTTTCTAGACTTAAAAATTTAAAATATAAGAAAGGACATCAACAGTCTTCAAATCCACCTGACTTCCTATGGGACAATGGTATGCAGCACAGAGGAATATGCCAGACTACCTCATTCTTGAAGATTAGCAGCAAAACTAGAATCCCTGGAAAGTTTTTGAAAGCTATAAAGAAATATGAAAGATTATTTAAGTAACGTTCCAAGGAACCAAGTTTTGGATTTTTCAAAGCTTTTTGGCAAGTGTTTTGTGCTTGGTTCAACTTCTATTTTCTTTTTTATATTATACCATCAAAGCAAGTCAGTTCCACAATGTCTTCTTTACTCCTTTGGTCTGTCTCTGACTTTGATATGCTCATTGTAGGGTCAGCTCTAAGAACTCAGAGCTTTCCCCAAAGACAAAGTTTTATCATTTCTTCTAGGTTTGCTGACCCAGAAAAATTCTAGAACAACAAGTGATATGAACAAAGCAGGCACTTAGACCACAGAAAAAAGTACAGATCCGAAGACAGAAATGCAATCAAGGACAAAGGCATTACTAAGGAATAAGGAGGAAGGACTTATTGGAAAAAAGGATGTCCAAAACAGTTAAGGCCTGCAGATAAATCAGGGAGTGGAGGTAAGGAAGGGATGTCTTTGGAAAGATTTATTCCCTGCACCCCCCACCTCTTGCTTTTCTTTAATGCAGCAAAATGGAATGTATTAATAAAATACAAGTGAATTGTTCATAAAAACATCTGTGACCAAGCAGAAAAGTCTTTCAATAAGGTTTATGTTCTTGAGGTATAGATATAGTATTAAAAATCTCTTCCTAAAACCTATAATTTCTGCTTCAGTGATAAAAGTGACACTGATGTCTTCAGTTTTGCTGTTAACATATTCAGGTAGTTTCAGACAACTTTCTGCC
Source organism: Phoebastria nigripes (assembly GCA_035582835.1). NCBI lineage: Eukaryota > Metazoa > Chordata > Aves > Procellariiformes > Diomedeidae > Phoebastria > Phoebastria nigripes. Next base: position 255,315 of record JAYKAV010003364.1, read on the forward strand.
CATTTGATTTCTTTCAAGTTACCTTTGATTTTGTTGAAACAGGCAACAAAAACCAGGCATTTCTTACAGATTTAGTTACAGAATATATAATACTTCATCATCTTAAGCAGGCTACTCAGTCTAGCTAAAGAATGTTGTTGATTTTTCAGTGTTTGTGCAGCTACAGTAGATCTGACCTAAAACTCATTTAAATGAAAGACATGCATTGAATCCATGGGCTTTGGGGCATAAACCAGTCAGCCTTTCGCTGACTCACTGAAATGCTGTAGTCAGATATATGATTCATGTTTCCTTCCAATGCCTTGGACTTGAATGTGGTTATTCAAGGAGTTAGTAATCACAGGGCCAGTATTTTATAAGCTATGAACGTTATAAGAATGCAGATATATCAACTCAGTACTGTTCTTTCTGAACAGAATGGTTTTTTCAACAGTGCAATTCAGCTTCAAAACAGAAATGAAAGGAAAAAAAAATCAAAAAGACAACATAAAAGCTGTGTTAAAATTGCAGTTCAAAACTGGAACCTGCAAGTATAAGCATTCACAATCATTGATATTAGGAAAACAAGACAGGTAGATAAGGTGTTAGTTTGCAACCACAGATAACAAAAAAGTTAAAGGGCTTTAAATAGAGAAGAAATCTATGGATCAGTTTTTTTATTACATTGATATCATTGACATTACCATTAGGCTTCACTAGAATCACTAGCTAGATTGGTATAAAGTGGCAGCAGATTTGGTAAATGTGGGTGTAGATTATTTTGAATAAGGTATACAAATAAGGATATGTAGGGAAAAAAAACCAGAAAACACCAGGATGAAAATCCCAACTGTATAAAAGGCTCTCATTAATTTCAAGAAAGAACAACTGGATAATTTATCTAGTTATCACTGTATGAGGACAAGTACCAGTGAAGAAACACAGACATCTACTTGCTGATTACTGATTTGTCACTTTCTTTCCCTCCAGCTTACTAGAAAGTAGAAGAGAAAAGGACATTAATATATTTTTCTAGTTATTTTTCATTAATATTCTTTTATGTATTTATTAACTAAATTTAGTAAATAACAGAAACTCTAATATAAAAAGAAATATTTCCTGCATTTAATTAAGGGCAAGATATTTTAGAATATGGATCCATTTTTTCAGCCTGAATCAGCGCTTATCAGGCACCATCAATGACCACCATTATCACAAAGTAGTTACTTAAATAGGTGTCATTCAAGAGTTTTCTGTTGTTAAACTAAATCCTAGTGTTGAAAACATTAGCGGAGTCACATAATGTATGTGATAACAATTGCCCTGAGAATTATTACAGGACCCACAAAGATCCTTCCTCTTCTGCCTGGCTTTGTAGCATTTCAGTGGATTCCCCTTAACTTTGTAGTGAGAGAAGAAAGTTGAGTTACAGCAGCAGATAAGGAGGCCTTCAAGTTTCTAGACCAGATTTCATTCCTTCCTTGCTAGACAGCTAATGTGAAGAATGATTGCCATCTATAAAGCCTCTAATCTGCCCCACCAAGATAAATAAAATGGGAAGCAATCAAGATTTTCAGGATACCCTTTACACTGTATCATCCATGGCCAAATTACCTGTTTTCACCAGATGAAACTACACTTTAGTATGTTTCTGAAAGGATGTGATAGAAACACACTGTATAGCCAGGATGCTAGGGACCGGTATTTTAGGCTTATATAAAGTAAATCTTTAACCTGACATTTTTTCTCAATCAGAGGAAGGAAATGATGAACCAAGAAGTCTGGGTCTGCAATATGTCAGAGGAAGTATTAGTAGAAAAAGACTGTTTGCCTTAGTTTCTTAGATACATACAAGTAGCATTGCTAGAGGACAATTTCATGCCCCTGTGAAGAAACCTGAGTGGAAAATTCATGTCACAATTAGCAGCAGAGATTCTGTGAATTGCTTTGTAACTACTGATAAAGTGCAATTGCTTGAGTTGCAGCAAAGGGAACTACACTTGGGTGCACCATCCTTCCTTTGGAAAAAAGGGGTTTTTTCATTCTACTTTCTTTGGAAATGCTGCAAACAATTTTTCAACCCCACCCTGACTTTTCTGGGTTGTGTGACAGGATCATTTCCAGGTATCCGTTTTTTCAATGCTACTAAGGGATGACTCAGCCTCTTGTGTCACTGACATGCAGTTGACAATCATTCTTATTTCTTGTTTTTAAGCAAATAACATCACTGAAGACCAAATCTATCCTTAGTGATAGGTGTGTGTCACTGCATGCCCTTCATTCCTAATCATCCACATTGGTACTATTGGAACTCTGCCCTCAAGTCCCGTACAGACTTTGCGCCCAAACTTCCTTCTAGGGAAGGAACAGGGAGCAGGAGAGGAAAGGGCTGGCGCATTCCCAGATCTCACTTCAAGAAGGAGTCAGTGTGTAGTTAGGGTATGGAGCAGGACCTGAAGGCTCAGAAACATAGAGATGGCCAGTTTAGATACAGTCCCACAGTCTAGAGGATAGTGACCTGAGCATTGTAAATTACTTGATTCTTAAAAATAGGATAAAAATGTGATGTTCTCATTGTCTACTATATTAATGGACTATAAATGCCCTTTCTGTCAATTCTGTATGCTCAGTACAACTGGGAATTACAAAATAGTTCGCAATTTTTTAATTTAATGAAGAATTTGTGAAATCTATTATCACTACTAATACAGTAGAATCTAAAAATTCCAATTGCCTTATTTTGCTGTACATTCTTCTGCAAAAATGTGTAGTTTGAATAAAAGAAGCTGAAAAATTATATACATATGTATATATATACATTATACATATCAAAGGTCATGATTTCTTTTTTTGTTGATGAGGAATTGAAGAACAGAGAGAGGCAGTAACTAGCCAAAGCATACATATAAAAATCAAAATATTAGCCTTCCCAGTTCTAACAGTCCAATGCCACCCTGTTGATTCTCCTTAAAATTTGCAAGAGCATGGCACTGTCCCAGATAAATTACGACTTGGTGTTCTCCACAGGAGCTCACTGCCAGATGCTATGTCCCTCCACTACCAGTCAGCATGCAGGATTCGTAGCGCTTAGAGAGGCCAGCTATTTGAATTGAGTTTTGGTAGTTCTCTGATGAGGTCTGTATTGGCTACCTGAAACTCAAGTCAACACGGAGTGCTTTCACTAAAAGATCCTAGTTGCATATGTAGGAAAAATCCAAAGGGAGAATGTCCTCAGTGGTAGCTCCCAACCGTTGAACTTGCTCCACAGACGACCTGCCATAGCCCTAAAGGCGAGCAGACTGTGTCTCTGCCATGCTCAGACAGCAAGAGTCTGAAGTCACCAATCATCACAGGGAGCTATATGCCCCTATACTGAAGGAAAGGGATTGGAGGAGCTTTGTTTCAAGGAGAGAGAGTGAGGATCTTTTTAATAGACAGACAGCTTTCTTATGTCATTCAGTGTTGTTTTGTTACTTTGAAGAAAGAAGGAGAGTTTCTACGCAGTAAAAGTAACCTTAGGCTAAAATGGCTGAAATGGTTTTATATGAGTAGGTATCTGGCAGCTTTGCTTTGTAGTAGGCTATGCAAAGAGTATGAATGTTAGAGAAGAGGACAGAAAGAATATTAACAGGGAAATTAATAATTTTTTGAGTTTTACAGAAGGGCTTGGGCTGTAATGATAGTATGCACTGTGATATGCAATACCTACAGAAAGTCATAGTTAGTGGTTAAGAGAAGATAATATTTAGCATTTATATAGTGCTCCACAGCTTCAAAGAACTATGCAAACATAAATTAATTAATCCTCAGGATTTTAAGATCTCTATTTACATAGGTAGATTCCTCTTAGAAAGTTCTGTGTGACACAGATGATTACATCTACTTATAAAATAGGACAAACAACAGCAATAATATCACTGGCTTTGTGAATTAGTTAAGCACCATTATCCCTCTTCTGCTGATGGAAAAGCTGAGGTTTAACTATCAGGAAATTTCTGTGAGGCATGTCAATGACAGCTGAAATTAAATTTTAGGAATGGCCTGTCTTTTGACTCTTATTTTCTGTGTGCTAAGTAAGTCTAAGGAACAATATGGTTTAGTGATGCGAGATAGACAAATATATTTAAATTAAAAAGTTCACAGTCATGATATTTCTATTCTCATAACATTTCCATCACAATAGTGTAGTTTGGCGATATTTGTTTGAAGCCTACATCATAAGTAATTTTGGGGTATGGGAAAAGATATGGGAAAAGCATTCATCACAATATGGTCAGATTCTGACCACTGTCAAAGAACAGACCAATTTCACAGCACCTATTAATTTATCTGTTTGGTGCTTTTTAAAAGCTCTTTCTTTATTATCCATCTTCTCAGCTTTTCAAATACAGCTAACACATATGGCTGCAATAAAGTCTGACATGATGCAAAGATGTCCACCAGAGTCTGCAGAGATCCTGTAATAACATTGATCCCACTTAGGAGTTAACTCAGAGGCCTGATCATAATTAAAAATGTCAACATCATTAAATACTTCATTTCTCAAATATGAACGAAGAGGTTGAGTCACATATTTGCATAATTTACATAACAGCCATCTAATTTTGGTGATTGAATTGATGACACCTGGGATGTCTAAGCTTTTGGGTTTTTCTCTCTAGTCCACAAAGAGTCAGACCTAGGGAACTTTTCAGATCCTATCAGTGTATTGAAGCTCCACTATGGGTATTCAAATCCAAAAATCTGAGAGAACACAAACAATCTTATTGTGGTTATTTCACATCATTTGCTTTAAGTATGATGGCAGCTGATACGGATGGAGCACAGAGAGCTTTTCTCACTTTATTGTTCTCACCTGACTCCTGCTAGGAAGATAAATGGTAATGTTGTCAGTCAAAAATATTTTAATATTAAGTTTTCTCTCTCAAGTGGGACTAAATGGTATTACAGCATTGCATCAATTATCTTATTATAACCTAGTTTTTAAGAACAGTAAATTGGGTTTTCAAAAATGAACTCAGTTCAACAGAAACAAACTATCATTAACCGTGCAGCCTGGTAACTTCCTGTTTTACTTTATTGCATCATTAATTTGCAGAAAAATGTCCCATTTGTAAACCAGAAATAGSCAAGGAGTAGAGCCAAGAAGACTCTTCATGGTATAGGTAACTTAGATAACTCCATTTTGAACCTTTTGCCACATAATTTAAAATGTTAAATCTTACAAGGTTTGCATTATAAATGTGTTTCTGGTGTTGGCAGGTGTGGTTTGGGCGGGGGGGGGGCGTTGCATTTTATTTTTGCATGCATATTATAATATATAGACCTAGAATTTTGTTAATAGGTAGTAAATTGCTTTGCTACAGTAGCTGTAAAAAATTAAAAACCAAAATGGCCTAGGATAAAATCTTGACTCATGGGAAATTCAGCTGTCATGGGACAAGAGGAGAGGTCTTCTCATGAATTAATAAATAGCTTAAATAGTAGGATTAAGTGATCAGCTTCAACAAAAGTAGAGGTTTAACAGTGGAGTCCCTCAGGGAGCTCTGCTGGGATATCTACTGCTCAACATAAATGATCTAGAAAAGGAAGTGAATAATGAGGTGACTAAGTGTTCTGACGATACAAAATTCTTCAAAATAATAATGATGAAAACCAACTGCTAAGAGTTGCAGCGGATTTCAGGGTACCGATCAACTATGGGACAAGGAGCAAATGAACATTACTGTTGATAAATGTAAGGTAATGCACATGGGGGGAAAAAGCTCATCATTAGAAATACACAGTGACAGTCATGAAACAAGCTGTTATCATTCAGAAGAGATATTTAATTGTCATTGTCCATAATCCTAGGAAAGCATTACTAGCCCAATACTCAGTGACAGTCAAAGGCTAAGTAGAATGATAAAAAAAGAACAGCTAAGAAAAAGAACAGAGAGTAAAAGAGACCACCATCATGGTATCACGTACAGTCATGGCATAGTCACATCCTGAATTACCAATTCATTCCAGTCTCCTCAATTGAAAAATAAGACTGCCAAAAACGCAGGGGTAAAGATAAACAAAGGTATGGATTGCTTTCAATACTGAACAGACCCTGACACATTGGCTTGGCAAAGTGAACTCTTAGGTATTCAAAATCATGAACAAAGAATGATTATTTATGGGTTTTCATTACAGAATTAAAAAACATGAAGTTAGTAGACAGAATCGTTAAAACAAAAGTACATATTTTTTCAGCACAATGAATATCTTGTGGAGTTGATGTTGTAGAGTTCATTGCAATACAATGCTTTGGATCTGAAATGGGTTTGAAATCAGACAAGCCTGCATCATGGAAAAGAGGCCCTGACAGGCTACTCTTACAATGCTAAATTACAGCCTCTAGCTCAGACGTAGGGTGAGGAAAGGCAGAAGAAAAACCCAGTGAGGTGCCACTCTGTCCTTTCTCATGTGTCAGAAGCAGAAAGGTTGGCTAGATGAAAGTTTCAGTCATAGTGTTTTTATGATCTTGGGCGGTTTATTTCTTGTTACTGCACTTCTGCTTCTCATCTGTGAAATGGGGCTAAAAATACCTACTACCCTTACTTTGGAAGCATGTTATGATTTGAGATTTCCTGTAATGTCCTTCAAGACTCTTAAGGTACACAGGTTGCAGGCTCTAGTTTTGATTGCAAAAATACTCTGACATTTGCTTATGATTAAATGATTCAAAATGTCTTCTGAATAATGTGGAGACAGTTTCATCTAGTTATAGTGACTTCTAAGGAGGAATGACATTGGGTGGAAGTTGTATTGGCACATTCATTCTACACTTCATTATTTGTATTTATTGAGGGAAGGGTTATTAATATTCTCTTTGGGCCAGCCTCTGGCTACATATGCAGAAATCTATAAAATCACAATTCAACTGCATTTTAATATAAATAAATGGTTAGCATTCTGCTATTCCCAGGATAATTTAACTCAAGTGTTTTTCAGACTCCTGTTTCCCTGTCCTTAGCAGAGATGTAATGGATCCCGATCACAGTCTCAAAGACACTCTTTGCTGCTGGAGGAACTGTAGCATTTTCCGCTGCCTCTTTTTGCAGCAATTGCTTAAATACTAAGTCTGTCTTGAGTGCTCTTTTCTGACTTGCCTGCTAATGAAGAAGGTGGAGAAAGATGCCATAGTGTCTATTACTTTGCATGCAAGAACCACTTTCAAGTGAGTGGTGCCTTGACCTGTGAAAGTAAGATGTCCATATTCACTGTAAAAAGAGATTTCTGCAATCTTGCTCACATGTATTCTTCTCTGTTAAACATTCTGCTTGTTCTGGAATTTACTTTCTAGGCAGCTTGAAGGCCATTGAACAAAGAGTTTTCCTAATATATCATAATTACACAAACACCTGTGCCGAGCAACCTTGTACTGAGCTACTCAAAATTTTTTCAGGGGTTCAACAATGCTCAACACTCCTCAGCTGTGATTTGATGGTCTAATGGCTGAGCGTATGGTACAATGAAGTACAGATGGGAATTCTAGATCAGAGACTTTTAAAGAAAAGTGCCCAGATACACTTGTAGCACATTATTGATTTTGATATAGTTGTACAACATGCTTTGCAACATAAAACTGCTTCTCTTCACTGTAAGGGCAAAACAAGAACTATACAGAGTGTCATTTGCAGGTGTTCACTTCAGAACAGATTATATAGAAAACTTAATGGATTATTTGTTTGACTCAATATATAAATGCCATCTTGAACAGTACTGTGTACAAAGTGTCTTTCTAGATATTTTATTTCCTTTTCCAGATTGCTCAGCTGGCTTTTGGAACCCATAAAATCTTGCTTGGAGTCATACAAACTTTAGAGTCTCCAAATCTTCACTCTTTTGTGAAGTCATCTTTGAAAATATAAATATCCAACACTGGATTTGGAAGTTTGTCACAGTGATTTTTCAGAATGTCTTGAATGATTCACTCTGTCTTCAGCCACCAAATAGAGTTGATTTCTAGATGGGCAGTAACTCTTTCCCGACCTCTGAACTTCTTTCTAAAACTTGCTAGGATTTTTAACAGCTTAACAAATTAGTATATTCTCAATTTTTCTCACATCAATATTATCTGGTATCATCAGCACAGACAATTCAAACACTTTCAAAGATATTAATATGGGAGATTTCTTTCTCTTTGCCCCAATTTACAGCATCTTTTTTTTTTAGTGTGGTTCAAACTGCCTGAAAATCTAAGCTTACTAATGAGTTTATACATTGGGATTATTTAAAGAACTAGATCTTTCAATTTGCATCAATGTCATTTTTTTCAGAATAATGTTAGTACTGGAAGTCAGAACCTTCAAAATTCTTACAACATTAAAGCAACTAAAATCTAGTGTATTGACATATAGTTACTGACCTGAACTTGGGAATTGGAGGGATTCCACTTTCTTACAAATGTTATAAAACACAACAAAGATTATATTTCTACATTCAATCATGTTAAAATTTGTGTRAGAATATGTATAATTATAAGAGAAATCATAGGAATGGTCAAAGAAGTCAGACCATCTTGCCCTGAATTCTCTCTCCAGCAGTGGCCACAAGTGGATTCCTCCAGAATAAGAGGTCAAAAACCGAGTGATACTTTTCCAGGGTACCCTTACAACTTGCAACAGCACAAAGGATTCCTAATGCTGAGGTGGTCCCTTTGTACTTAGCAGTTTTCATTTGATTTTTCTCCCCCAGATTTGTCCAGTTTCTTTTTGAATCCATGTAACCATTTAGCATTCATTTTTAGAAAAGTTTATGTAATTACAAAGACTAGAGGTTTGGCTTAATTTTCTCTGTCTTGGTTTTTAATCTGTTTAGTAAACAATCTGCCTACTACGAAGCTATGGGGATAGAGAATATCGTTACAAAAACCCAAGCTGACATGAGCCTGACAAGGGATTAATTCCTTAAAAAATCACCTAAGGGTTGCAGAAGATTTTAACAGTTGGGAATTAAAGAATGATGGAGTGGTTGCAGCTCGGCCATGATCTACTTCGCCCCAGGATGTGACTTGCGCAGAACAAACAGCAGTCAGGGAAGGGTGATACTAAGCTAAAGCAAAAGAGCTTTCCTTCTTTAAAAAGTTTCATAATGTTTTCTTCCAGAGCTTCAGATCTCACAGAAGGTCAACCTTTCAATTGAAGTCAGCAAAATATAAGCAAAATATTTCCTTCACGTACTCACTGTATTTAATAAACACAGGTTTTGTTCATACATGTAGAGGAAATGGAGAAGACACTTTTGTCCTCTTTGTCCTACATGTTTTAGTTTTAGTATCCTCTCATGCATTCAGTTTTACTGTTCTCTGTGTACTTTACTCTTCATTGAAGTATTCAGTGACTGTTTTAAATGACTATATAGACACAAACCCCCCTATGATATCTTTCATAATTCTCAAAAACATGTTCTGCAAACTTAAAATTTTATCAGTAGAGCTGCTTAAAAGAGATCTGTTGACATTTTTTGAGTAAAAACATTGATAAAAGGTTACTAAGGTATAACATTTATCCTCGGTCACCACATATTTCCCACTTTTTTCAGTTTTAATTTGTTTGCGCACATAATGCATTTCCCATTTCTTCCTCTGTGTGTGAATATACACACCTATTCAGACATAAAGTCTGAGATAAATAACATCAATCACAGTGGTACCCAACAAGAAGACTAAGCAATACTCAATAGTGGAATTTGGTTTACATTTTTTGAATATGYAAGTATGCAACCAAAAGGGGTTATGTTTTCAAATGTACATTTGCAAAGCACAAAATTACTATGCACTAGAAATTTTATGACATTGACTTATGAATTATATTCTTTAAAAATTAATATAGCAGTTACCAAATTTATCTGACATTTAATTTTTTTTGAAATGTGTTTTGTTTACCTGTTTTAATCTCATATTAGGTACTTAGCAGTGTTTACTTGTTATCTCTGAGGCAAAATAAGATTTTCTAGATGATCATTGTGAAGCTTCCTCTTAGTTGTGCATTCTCAGAGTACCCTGTGGGTATAAATTTTAAAACACTCAGACAATACTTTTTACATTCATAAATGCACACATACGTGTTCACATGTGTACTTGGAACTGTTGATTCATTTGAGATATAATCAGGTTTTGCAACTATTCCTTTATTAACTTTTCACCAACAGTTCTAGTGAGAAGTTCTCCTTTATTTCTTAATAGTCCATGTTCTTTCTTCTTCAAAAGCAACTTTAAAAACTAATTCAGTTGCTTAGACACAGTACAATCCTCATTTATTTCATTTTTTAATTCATTTATGGATGTAGATAATATGTTTTTATAAGGGTTGGGGTTATATGCAACCCCATGGTCAGCTTTCTATACATACCTCTCTCTATATATATAGTCAGCTTGAATTTTTTTTTTTTTTTTTCTTTCTCCCCTACTCTGATCCTCTTCCTGAAAGGCTTAATTGGCTCTGGAAATACTTGTAAAGTTTACTTCCCAACATGTCCATTTCCAGTACCCTCAAATCTCTGAGCAGTCCATCACAAAGCCAAATTGGCCATCTCTCGTAGTCATAGTATATAGCCTACCTTGGCTATCTTATACCAGCATGTATTCTAAAATGTTTGAATAAGATCATAAGATGATTACACTTGGCAGAAATCAATAGGAATTTTACAACTGCAACTTGCATTAGTATATCTTTTTTCCTGTAAATTCCAAACCTCTTTGAACATGTTTCTCCTTGCAGATTTGTTCTTCCTCTCAGGTTGCTACTATGTGACTCTTAAACCAGATAGGTGATAAAGTTTGAAGAATCTGCACATGGTGTAAAAGACTTAATGAAAAGTAATTAATCCAGAATCATCTGTAGCATTCAGGAATGGAAATATTCTTCAATTGTATAACTCTCAAAGTGAGATATTTTCAATACTGTTAAGTCATTTTCTTTGTTTATTTGAGCTACACTGGGAATTGATCTTACGTCAGTACCAGCAGTATACGCTCACATAGTACGCTAAGGAGGTGACATTTCCTTACGATAGTAAAACTGTTTTGGTTTTTTTGGGGTTGGGAGGGTATAATTTGTTTGTTTTTAAACAAAGACATAATTAATAAGCTGAAATGAAGAAGATCTGTTGAATTTTGAAACTTCAGTTCATCAGCTTGGGCTTGACAGGAAGGCAATTATTGAGACAGACTTCTGTCATTGAGAGATTGCCCACAAACCAATTCACATGTAACCTGTAATTAGATTATAAAAGATGCAAGTTCTTCTTGTGCTCACATGAGGATTTTCTGAGTAAGAATCCTTCAGTTTGCCCCTGATAACTGTCTAGGTTTCTAGGGACAGTCAGTTTGTGTTGCTTATCTGTGGGGAAAAAAATGTAATTACTTATTAAGGATATTGCCAGACTTAACTACTGTTTATGACACTCTGAAATTTTCATATGGAAGGAGGTATAAAAAATGAAGAATATTATAGACATGAAAGTGCTGGTGGACATTGTTTCTTTTTTGATTTTAAATAGTAGTCCTTTCTAACCTGACTGAAGGAAGGTGATGAAGCTGTTAGCAGCAGATGAGAAGGAACAGACAATGGTATGCAGAGGTAGTACAGCTTGTGCTGCATGCTTGCAGCACACCTTGTTTCATAGCATTGAAATAGGGGCAAATAGGTCTCTTCTACATCTAAAAGCCCTTCAGCCCTTTTGTTGCAATGTGCCAGATCACCAAGAAAAAGAGATTGCCTAGAAAGAAATATGCTGGGGTGTGGCAGAAGCAGACACAGATCAACTAGACAAAGGTGAGGAGGACATCTGGATGACTTAACTCTTCTGTAGCGAGAATATCCCAAAGACACCAGCTAGTTACTCTCTCGTAATTTGTATTTACAAATTTTGTCAAAACAAAACATTTCTGGCCTCCTTGAAAACAGCACAAAGCTAAAAATTAATACAAATTAAAGCACGGGGATAGAAAACTGGAGAAGTCGGTGGAAAAAAGGTGTATCACAAGTTTTGTGGCCATAAAAATATCCCTTGACCATCATTATCTTCTGAATCCCAAACATGGGCTTATATTTAGTATCAATTTTTGCAAACTTTAATCATGCTTTAACATCTCAAATTTCATACCAACAACTTTGACTAGCAAAAATTAAAGTACTACAGGAAACAAATAGTGTGTACCTAACTTAGAGTTGTACCTAACTTAGAGTCTTGCATAACTTGACAGGTATTTGTGTAAATCAGATATATTGAACACAAACTTAGATTCATTTCTCACGAGGACATGTACACAAAATGAAATAATTTGATCTCTTTAAAAGCATTATGCCACAATAAAAATATATGGCCACTTCATATTTCAAAATGTAATAAAATCCTTCTTACGCAGTCTGCTCTGAAACTAACTTTAGCAACTTAAATTTGATATAAATATCCTTGCTGAATCACTGTTAAAACATTATGAACTCTCATTCAAGGGTTCAAACATATTCTGACTTTAACACACATTCTCCACCGCACCATTTCAGGTCATGATACTCTGATTACTCCATTTCTGTAAGCAGTGTTTAGGCAAGTAGAATGAAAACTACGAGAAGTCATCCTCTCATAAGATGCATTTGAGGAGGTCGAAGAACTGGAACAGATCGCATGCATGATTATCTAGGAAAAACAGGAAAATTGTTTCTTCTAARCAAAATTTTAGCCAGCGAACTAAGTTTACCACTTTGGCATAAGTCAGACTTTCTGCAGAGAGTCCTTGTATTTAAAACCAGTAGAATTAAACAGTACAGTTAATGACCTGATAAAAAAAGGACGCCTTTTCAGTGACCTTTGATTGATGAACACCTTTGGCATATGTAACCAGGAAGCAGAACAACCAATTTTAGAGGGGTTTTATATTTATGAAACAGCTACATCCATTGTTTTATTAACTGTTATACAACTGTATAAAGTAACTGAAAAAAGAACATGGGAAAAATTCAATCTATACAACAATGACGTTAAGAGCTCCTGTATTTCTAAACTGTAGATTATAATTATTAAAATAATTATTACTTTATTAATTATTAATTGCTGTTAAATTATAAACCAATTAATACACAATTATTTGTAATAATTATCATTAGTAATTAAAGTATTAAATATTTATGCAAATGTGTGTTGTTTCTTTTCCACACCTTTGCTAGACTGTATCACAGTGGAATAACTCCTTGCAGAACAGCAGAGGAACAAATTACAAGTTCTAAGTTGGATGAGATGATTGTGAGGAAACACCAAATAGCATATAGCATATGTTTACATTTCTTAACTTCAAATTTTTAAAAAAGTTTAGCTTTTGGATTTTTTTAAATTATTCTGAAACACCTAATTAATCTGCACCATTTTTTACTCATTGATTTCAAAACACCAAGGAAAATATAATTCCCTTTCTAGAAGTGGGGAAAACGTGGGATGGTGTAAGAAAGATTTGCTGAACATCACCCATAGTTTGGGAGGAGAAACAACCGAATATCACCATGAGTACTAGTTCAGAATTTTGTATTTTGGAGTATATTGCCTCTTCCAGTAAAGTACTATTTTCTTTTCCATGGAAGATTTGTTATTTGGGAACTGCATTGTATCTTACTGAACTATGACCATGGTTCAAATTAAACATTATTTGAAAGAGATTATGTTGTACTGAAAGGAGCTTAAAATGCAATTTTCAGTTTTGGGGTTTTTGTTGTTGTTTGGGTTTTGTGTTTGTTTGTTTACAGGTCTAAAAATTCATTAGAAACAAATACGTGCTTAAGTGACTAAGGTATATCTGCCTGCAGATATGGCAAATGGAAAGCTATACAAACTGGAAATTATGATGAATAGGCTTCTAAGCAATGACATTTAAATCTCATGAGTGAATGGTATCTTTAGCAGTTACTAAGGGGTAGATCTTGGAGACAGCCTTCTAGTAATAAGTAAAACTTAATGAGAAAAGTTATTCATGTGGCTCGTATCCCTGTATTTAGGCATCACAGTCAAAATAAATTTATGTTTAAAATTCTTTACTAAATGACCTATACATAGCACAGTTCAGTGTACTCTGCTTCTATGATCAAGAAGGTGAAAAATTTTTGAAAACTGAATTATATAAAGCAACTAAACTTATCTTTCCTTGTAACTGTAAGCACAATAAACAGCCATTATCTTCCTTCATTAACACATTAATATTATTTACTATTTCTATGTATCACTACACAAAAATATTGGTTGGTTTATATTGTTTTGTTAGTGCAATGTTTATTCCCTATATCTTGAGTTACAATATCTAAATGTATTTTGGCAATATATTGTATTTCATCTATGCAGTGAAGGCACTTTATTGAAAGCATATATAAAACTTTATTTCTTTTATTGGTTATGGATTTAGAAATAGTTGAAATAAAACTTGGAACCTGAATTTTAGTTGTGTATGGATAATCCTGCCATTACTTTCCTTTCTGTTTCAACATCTTCACTTGTTCAATTTACTACAGGAGATGGGATGAGACACCGCTAAGGTAAAAAGAAAGGAAGAAAACTGAAATCAATTAAAGAACAGTTCATTGTCTATTAAGTAACCACAAATGGGCATGTTTTATTTCAAAGCAAATTTTAGTTTATTTGCAAAGAGTTACAATCATTCAATAGTAGGAAGTTAACACAGAAGGAATCTACATGCAGTTTAACTTATGAAGACTTAAACTATTCATACTGMCAAACAAATCTGTGTTTATAGTCAACACTTCTGAAATTCTCTTGCTGAAGTTCATAAGGAATCACAGGATGAAAATGTAAACCCTCAGGTGTGTCAAAGATCCTCTAATCAATGCCGTAATGTTGGATTGCATTTTCAAATTGTCTGTCTGTTTAGCCCTTACAATTTAAACCTGCTAGAGCTGTTATTTCATAGAAGTAAAATACATGAGAATTTTTCAGTTAGGCAATTTGATTCATGCAGTAGTAGTATTTACTTCCACTGAAATATATTGACCCTCTGCATTTTAGCCTCTTTAATAATTTTGCTGATTCAGGAATCAGCTGTTACACAATTTATCAGTCATGATTAAGATTTTCAAAGCTGCTGAGGAGATGTAGTCACATTTAGTTCCGTTCCATTGAGAAGGTGAATGTCTGAAGTCCCTTAAATAACATTAAAAAAAGAAAAAAAAAGTATCAACACTTCGTTTATATATGCAATAGTCCAAACAAAAAAATGCAGCTAGAGGCAGATTATCACATTCTTATATGCACTTTCATGCATAACTGTATGTATATTTGTACGCGCACATTCCTCTTCTATACAATTGTATTTATTTTGTGATATAAAGGATTACTTACTATCTACTATAATATAGTTATAAATTCCTGAATAGTTGGGTTATTTTTCAATGAAACCTTTCAGTGGTGTGCACAGAGAGCAACCATAAATGGTTATTGTATTATGAAGTAAGGTTCAGCTTCTGAGTGTTGAAGTGAAACAAAGCTGGACTCCTTCTAATAAAGACGTGAACCAGAGTTTGCAAAATCAGCAGCAGTTTTACTGCTAGGTGTGTAGCTGTGATGCCTCAGGTACTACTATATTACAATTGCATTTTTAAAGTACTGATATGTGAATTACTTTGAACAGATCATCATCACAACAAAGTGGAATTGGACTATCATGTGGATAAGTGGCATCCATAACAAAAATCGGTAAGAACACAGTGAGTTTCATTTTACATTATTTATTTTTGCAGTACTATCAGCAATTGTTCAAACACTATGGTTTCTAGAAGGGCCACTTACAGTAAGGACAATTAGCTACGCTGCCGCAAACAAATAGTGAGTGTATTTGACTCTCCAACTCAAAAAGCAATTGTTCTAATGAATTAGTCTAAATGGGGAACAATGAAATTAGACTAATCTAAGAGAATAAACAGAAAATTAATGTGACTTGCAATCTGCTATGGCAAAATCAAAAATTACTGATAAAATATGTATAATTTTACATATAAGTGGCATATACTCTCTATACACGATACATACACAAAACATTTATGTACAGTTCTAATGTTAAAATTTAATATAAATTGGACTAAAAATATTTTAGTTATTCTTCAAATATTTTCACAGTTTAAAAAAAAATCTTATTCCTCACTAGGATAAAATCAAGATATTTTCACGAAGAAAATTTGCAGAGAATCCCATCCTAGATTAGCTTCAAATTTAGGATATGCATCAAAAATATAGGTAATAAACAATGACGTTCATCTCCCCTAACTTCAACCATCAAAATAAGACATGTAATCTAAGCTACTTGGCCAGACTTCTGGTTTTCAGTAGAAAGACGGTGTTTGTACAATTCTCCCCACCCTTCAGATTTGGAGAACTCCTCTTTCCCCTGATGAATAAAAGAACTCGAATTTAGCCCTTTTACTTCCTACATAGTCTTTACTTCTTCAGGTTTCTTATTTACAATTTTCCTCATCTTGAATTTCAGGGACATTCCTCAAATTTTAATTATTGTAAGCTTGATTTTGTAGGTCATTAAAAATACTGTCTCTGGAAAAATTGCTTCTGAACCTTTCAGATAAGCCAGAGAGATCAATGACTTTTACTGTAAGTATGGACTGTGCTACTGGATCCTCAGTTTTATACATATCTTCAATTCTCATTTTCTGTGTTTTCATTAATGAGCCAAGATTCAGCATGTTAGCCAGAATATTAAGTTACTATGCATGCACTGTTTTGAAATATCTGGAAGTACAATCATAGACTGCTGTTATATAGAAATTTGGAGAATTGTATCTGCCCATTTCTTGAGACCATCCCTGCATCCCAGTTTAGTTTTAGTTTCCAGGTGTTACTGCTTAGATAGTATTTATAACATTTTCTGGATGCCAGAACCAGTATAGAAGTAAAACACCACCTTCCATTTTTTGTTTAACAGTGTTTCAAACATTTTTTTCTTTTTCCTAAATTACTTGAGGAGACAGCTATGGGATGAAATGAACATGGATGCGCAAAACTGTGTTTCAAGAAGGCAATAAAAGTGAACCTTCAATAATAATCCTACAACAAATTTCCAATCAATAAACCACTTTTCTTCCAAGTAAGCATTAGCATTAAACTAGCAGAGCCTCTATAGTTTTTTTATTATAACTATAACCCTTTTAACTAAGGCTTATTATTTGTTCTCAGTTGACCATTTCTTCATCCATGTCAGTGGAGACATTTTAGTGTGACCAGAAAATATCTCATATACAACAAATATTGAATAAGAGAAGCTTTAGGTGCAGTTTTGTTTCATTTCAAAATACTCAGCTTTTCAGTGGAACAGATTCACTGGTATAATTGTCACATCAGAAAAAAAAATTATCTAGTAAAGTCATTGGATTATAGGTCAAAGTTGTAGCTGCAAGTTTTTAATTTCTCAGCAACTCATTGTGATAGGTTAAAGGAATCACACATAGCAGTACTTTTGGGAAACTGATTTGCTTCAGTCTTCATTTGTCACAAGCATTATGAAGTTTTCCACACAGAAAGTAAGGAGAACTTTTACCCTGAAAATTTATCAAAGACAACTTGTACAGGTAGTAACTGGTGTGAAAAAATTTGTTTAACTACCTGTTCATGGTCAGCATATACAAACGTAACATAGGGAACCCCCCCCTTGTAGATTAAAACATACCTCAACTATACCATAAAGTGGGGAGGGGAAGATGTGAATGCAAACAAAATATTGTTTGAGTCAATTTAACAACATGCAGAACTAAAGCATGTGAACGCAAAATAATCAGATAAAAAGGGGGGGAAATACTGATGGCACAGAGTAATTTAGAACAGAACAGTTGAGGTGGAAGGGACCTACAATGATCATCTGGTCCAACTGCCTGACCACTTCAGGGCTGACCAAGAGCTAAAGCATGTTAAGGGCATTGTCCAAATGCCTCTTAAACACTGACAGGCTTGGGGCATGGACCGCCTCTCTAGGAAGCCTGTTCCAGTGTTTGACTGCTCTCTCGGTAAAGAAATGCTTCCTAATGTCCAGTCTAAACCTCCCCTGGTGCAGCCTTGAACCATTCCCATGTGTCCTATCACTGGATACCAGGGAGATCACCACCTCCCTCTCCGCTTCCCCTCCTCAGGAAGCTGCAGAGAGCAATGAGGTCACCCCTCAGCCTTCTTTTCTCCAAACTAGACAAACCCAGTGTGTGACAAACCCAGTATCTCTAGCTAATAAATTTCTTCTAATGCTACCTAAGGCTTCTGGTACAGGATATACTGTATATCACGTGACATAAAAATTGGGATTTTTCTGTGTGGTTGATTGAATGTCAACAGGGTTTKGGGGGGATGTGGGTTTTTTGTGGGGGTTTTTGTTTGTTTTTTCTGTTTGTTTTTAAAGCTGGCCATTAACAAAATTGTAGGGCAAATTTACTTGACCTGGAATAAATTTTAATTTTAAATTTTTAAATTAAATTGTTCACTTCKGTGAACAAATCTTTCAGCTGACTCAAAAACAGATCTTCTTATTTGCCTTTGAACATGTGTTCAGTTAAATAGAAAGTAGAAGGTGGATGATAATGTGTCCTTAGTATCATTCAATAATGTTATTACTGGACTGTAGTACATTAAGATAAAAAAAGGCAAACAAAAACAAGAAACATGACAGCCTTTTTTGTAATAGTGATCTTTTTTCCTCTGTGGGCCAGTTGCCCTTTCTTCCCCTCTCTGTCCTTCCCCAAAAGGCATACTATGAAAAAGATCACGATACTATAATTTTATTCCAAGTATGCTTTTTTTTTAGCACTTGTATGTGATTAACCTAAGGGGTGTTTTCACACATGCCATGAAAGGCAAATCCTACAAGGACAGTAACAAAAATACTGTTAATTTGGAGGATTCCATTTCCTTCATCTTGAAAGATAAATCTCTTACCCAAATACCAGTCATGTATCCATGACTTGAATTCATGTGGATACTTACGACATTCTGCAAAGCCCCACAAAACTCATTTGAAAAATCCAGTAATGCTGTTATGCTAAGTGATAACAGTGCAGTTCTTTGTCATATCATTTGCATCACCCCATCACTTACAAGTATTAGAGAGAAAACAAAAGGCCATCAGAAGTCTTAGTGTGTCTACATGTTAAACCTGCATAATTTTTTGTATAAAATATAAATGGATGCATATTTTATTACCCCATGCTACAGCAAATTTGATTTCACATATGTAACTCTGCTTCTCAGTTTTTCTTACTTAAAAATGAAAAAGATAAATATTTATTTCCTCTACTGAGTTACTGTTTTGTTTTGGTTTTTTAAAAAAAAAAAAAAAAAAAAAAAATCTGTTAATCTGAGTCTTTGCCTACCTGTCTAGTTATTTACTTATGAAAGAATTCATAGTCACGTCATTGCTTCCTTCTCTAGCTGGATTTATAATTTTTTTACAAATTTGTATTTTGTGGTAGAAGCAAGGAAACACTTAGAAGAAAACTAAATAGTGATAGACATGTCTTCCATAACTATCAAGTTGTCAAAAATTTGTAAAACTATGTATCTCAAAAAGTGTCCACTTTTTACCGTCAAAATCATCAGAATACATTCTGCTTTCAAGCAGATTTTGGTTTGGCGGGTTTTGGGGGTTTTTTTTGGTTTTGGTTTGGTTTTGGGTTTTTTTGTTTGTTTGTTTGTTTCATTTTAGGCATAACTTTTCTCCTTTGTTTGAAGATTTGAGCTAATTTTCAAAAAATACATGGCTGGTGTAGAAAACAGGCTCTAATCCTCTGAATTCAGGATAACTTGAAATTAAGGAATAGGTACTAGGTATAGAAATACCCTTGTTTTTCCTGTACTTCAGCCCAAAAATTCTATAGCAGCATGACCACATATGTTTTTCATGACTGAACCTGTTTTCAGTGAGGTGCATACTGAAATACTCTCACACTACTCCAGCGAAAGGAGAATTGGCAGTTCAAGATGTGCCTGGAATTCAGAATGCTTACCTTCTTGGAAATAAGGAAATCAATCCATTAAATAAAGCGAAGAAAGCCTGATATTATGACTAATCACATATTATGCAGCTTTGATAAATTTGATATAGAGATGTACATGTTGCTAAAACTAAGCTTCCCGTTCATTATCCAATACATTATGGCTTTACAGTTATGGGACAGCACAA
Source organism: Phoebastria nigripes (assembly GCA_035582835.1). Classification (NCBI taxonomy): domain Eukaryota; kingdom Metazoa; phylum Chordata; class Aves; order Procellariiformes; family Diomedeidae; genus Phoebastria; species Phoebastria nigripes. The sequence continues at coordinate 275,488 of JAYKAV010003364.1, forward strand.
AGAAGAAAGTCACTATTGCTGGCTCAGGGGGAACACACTGAATGATATTGTACCCTGTAGAAAGCACAATGCCAGAAGACAAAAACACTTATATCTGGGAGAATAGTAGCAGATTCATCCAGGTTAATTGCTAGCAAACTGGCTTACTTTTATGTTTCTTTTCATGCAACAACTTAATTCCCTGCCTCAAGCAGATGCAGAAACCTTCATAGAGAATCACATAAATGAGTGGCTAAAGCAGGAAGCAAATGCCCAAGATAAGTAAAGTTTATAAAACAATGAAAACTTTGCAGGAGTAAATCATGTCGTTCAACTGATCTATGACTCATTTTAGCATTTGTATTAAGGTTGGAGGAGGCTTGTTCAATTATTAGGAACAGAAAGTTGGAGTGCATCAGTCAATTAGTTAACATAATATGGGTGAGAGTCCTTGTAACCACTTGATATATTCAGAATTCCTCATAGCTGAAAATATAATTTTCATTATAGAATTCAGAAAATGATAAAACAATGAGGCTCAAAAGAGATGGTCTTTCTCCCCAGAACTATCAGACAAAGTTCACCAAAATAAGAGAACCTGCATGATACTTAAAGATTATTAAATTATTCTATCAGTATTAAACTTCAGAAAATTTTTGAATATTTCTTTTTTGAATACTTGCCTTGGAGAAGAAAGTGCTGCCAATATTCTAGAAGTACAACCCTGTAGGAAATGACACAAGCTCCCGGACTGTATAATTGTATATATAAATATATAAATTACAACAACTTCTAGCAAAGTGAAACCTGAGGGAATCTCTATAGAGGAAAAAAAAAAAAACAGACAATTAAATTAACACAGTGAAAAAAAGCACTTTATATAAATAAGAACATTTATTTTTTGAGTTAATATGAAGGCAGAAGTCTTGGGCTTAGATGCACTACTCTTAAAACATGCTTATAAGAGCTTTCAGGCTCAACAAGGATCATGATCCATTCACAGCAACTGCTAGCCTGTTCTTATGTACTCATTTTAGCTGCATAGGAACAGACTAGGTATAAACCTTCCGTTAATTCCATACCTCAAAGCTGGAAGCAGTTTCATGCTGCTCTTCTCCCTCTTCTTTCCATTGAGTGGAAAGGCAAGTTACAGTAGCCACACTGCTAGATTATTTTTTGTTGGGCTCTCTGCACGAAATCTCTTAAAATACTAGAGTACTAAGTCCTTCGTTATCTCTTGCCATGCACCCCAAATGAGCAAAGTTCCCTTCTTAAAAGCTGCCATCATAGCCATACTCTGACCTTGCAAATTATATGAATAAAACACTCATTAAAAAATGAGCTTCCTATATGTAGCATTTGCTTTTACAGTAATATTGCTATAATATCGGAGCTGACAAAGTTGCCTTACTTCAGATTCCCAGTCTTGTTAATGCTCCACCTCTTGTAAACAATTATAAAAACTTAATATTATGAATGAAAGAATATTTGTAATGTAGACTTAATGTTGGCATTGCATTTCCATTAGGAACAGTCTTCAAAAGATATCGCTTTTTAGAAAAACTAGCATACAAAAAGCACAAAACACAAAGACCTTTTTTTAAGTCAAACTGCTGAAAGATAGCTCCTATAATGAATTCCCATCTAAATCCATGCTGACATTTTTTAAATCAAATGCCACAATTTCACCTAAAAAAAAATTAATGTATTATTCATTAACCTAGGTATCAACAAGCAATAACTTTAGAAAAAAAAATTAGCAGCTTCAGTAGAACTTCTGTCAGTATATAATCCTTGTGATAGAGGGAGGAAAAAAAAATTGAAAGACGTTCTGGCTAACTMTGAAGCAATTTGATCTAATATAGAAGTGCTTGGGTACAACTGAAGAACAATTCCATTCATCCTGCTAATAGAAACAGACTAGATTTTCATCCGTATCTGTGGAAAGGGCATGAAATAGATGAAAAAGTCTTAGAGAAGGTCATAGTCATGAACAGAGAATGAAGCAAAACCACTGTCTTCAGAGGATTGAGGATTTCTGTAATAATGAAAAACTGGCAGCTGGACTTGTGCTATAAGAGACAAAAGGTTTTGTGTGGGTAGGAAATAAAAGTGGGGAATAAAGGTCTGAAGACAAAAGTTTGCTGAATACTGATTTAAGAGTTATCGATCACTTCCATCATTACCTCAAGGCTGTCATCTACCTGCAAAACACATAGTATTTACCTAAGAAAGAATGTTTACCACAGAACCCATTAATTCAGAAACTTTCTTTGAAAAACAGGCATCCAGTGTTGAGTGGTTCAGGTGTGTCTGGAAAGTATTTATACTTTTCTCACATGAAATAAGAGGAGCTTCTACTGCTGCCTAGATAATTTCCTTCAACATTTTCAGAAAACTCCAACTGTAATTTTGTGGTGGCTGAGTCCTCTTGAGAAAATGTGAGGTATCCCACTGGTCAGTAAGAAAAAATGGTAACAGAACARAATCTAAACTAACACAGGAAAAATCCAGAGTGAGCTTTGGATTATAGGGGTCAATGGATGCTATATTGATGTCGCAAATGAGTGGTTTTGAGGCTGCTTAAAGAATCACTGGCAAAGGTATCAGCAAAAAGTGATTTTAATAGAAATTTATAAAAGTGCAACTTAACAGAATTCGATGGCAAGGTCCACTCTATTACTTATTACATGGATTAAGCATACACAGGGAAAATCATGTCAGAATTGAGTTGGAGTGACTTATACAGAGATTGAGGACAAAAAGGGTAAGGAAGACCCTCCCAGTGAGTCACAAGGTTCAGAGAAGACCCGGCTGGATCCAATCTTAGTCTCAGACTTGGACAACGGTTTGTGTCTAATACAAAAAGGGATAAGGAGACCCTCCCATTGAGTCACGAGGTTCAGACTAGACCCCCTTGCTGTCTAARCTCCTTCTCAGAGAGGAGCCTAGGTGCAGCTGGATCTACCCCTAGTCTCAGACTTTGGCAACCGTTTATATCTAATAGGAGAAATACAAGAAACAGGAAAATCCTCCTGTTGACTCACGAGGTTCAGAGCAGACCCTCTTGCTTTCTAAACTCCTTCTCAGAGAGGAGTCTAGGTGCGGCTAGATCTACCCCTAGTCTCAGACCTGGTCAATGGTTTATGCCTAAGGGATTATAGGTGTTTAGCAGCAACCTAAAGTTCATTCACAGTTTTAAGGTGAATSATAAGATTTTAACAGCACTTAATCACTGACTAATTTAGCAGTTACAAAGTAAGTTAATCAAGTTTACCACAATTACTAAAGTGACTTGATTACAGATTATGCTTATTATGATTGTCTAAATCAATACACACACACACACGCACACATCACACATAAGGTCTAGATCAATTCACAGATAAGGGCCCAAAGCTAGATAAGTCTATAAAGGCCTAAAGCTAGATAAATCTGTAAAGGCCTAAAGCTAGATAAAGGTACCTGTTAAAAATTCCCCTCGAATATCATTAAATACTCACGCTAAATGTCTTTGCATTTCTCAATGGGCAAAGGGTTGAGCCTCAAGGAGCGTCTCGGCCRAGGAGTGTTTCAGCCCAGGTCCCGACGTCCTCCAAATATCACAAACTCGAGATTTTGCGAACTCTGAGAGGCGTCCCACTCAGAGGGAGATTCTGGGTGCAGCCCGCTGCAGTCCAGGAGAGCTCAAAGGGTCTCACTTGGGACTGATGTTTATAGGTTTGCAAGATTATTGGTTTTAGTCATCAGTAAATTTCCATCCTGGCCGCTATCCAGAGTGATCTGGGATAGTAATTATGGTATTGTTCCATGGTAACAATGGTATTGTTCCACTTGAGCTATGATCCAGGTAGGGAATGCTTCAGGGCTGTCAGGGATGACGAATTATCCCCTGCCCTCGTTCCCTACCTTGATCAGGTAGCCAGTGTCCCTAGTATGATCAGTGCTGCTCCCCAGCCATGCAAGAGTGCCTGGTACGGTCAAGGGATGCTCAACCACCCAACTCGTTACACAATGGCTAAGGCCTAACAGGAGTTCCTGAGATCGTAGAGTGGCCCAGGGGAAGGGGGGAAATGCACCACCGCAATTGAGAGGAGAAAAAGAAAAGGAAGTGGGTAAGAACAAAGTGGAATAATACAGAACTATAGAAAACATGGAAGTGAATAGAACATACTTATTTTGTTAAAAGGAAGCTAAAGAGGTTTTATCCACAATGGGTAAACAAGATGCAGGAAGAGGGAATAAAGCGAATATGGAAGTCCTGGATGAGGAAGAAAAACAAAAGTTGTGAAAAGAAAGAAATAGCATGGTCTTTTCTCCTCTCATTTCTTGAGAACATTTTTATACTATCAGCTTACATCTTCTGTTGCATATTTTTTCCCTCAAATACAAAGCCCTGAATTAAAGAAGAATAATATTTCAACACTAAAATTATTCATAATCGAGGTGAAGAGAGGGTAAGTACAATAGGTTTGGGCTATATTTTGGTTGAGAGGTAACAAAAAGAACCTAAAACAAACAGCCCTGATTCAGCAAAGCTGGTAGGCTGGTATTTATTGAATTCCTTTGGAATCCAAGAAAACTATTCCATATTTATTTATACTCGCTATATAATTTGTGTATGCTAGCGCACACTCCAGGACTTTCAGAATGGAGTTTGAGTTCTTAAATGATGTAGACACTTAAAAAAAAAAAAAAAAAACAAACAAACAACAAACAAACAAAAAAAACCACCACACACCACACTCTGATGTGTTCGACATTTCTAGGTTTGTAATGATGTTGTGGTGGTGCATTTCCCCCCCTTCCCCTAGGCCTTTCTACGATCAGAAACTCCTGTTAGGCCTTAGCCATTGTGTAACGAGTTGGGAAGTTAAGCGTCCCTTGACTGTACCAGGCACTCTTGCATGGCTGAGGTAGGGAACGGCTCTGATCGTACCAGGAACACTGGCTACCTGATCAAAGTAGGGAATGAAAGCAGGAGACAGTTCGTCATTCCTGACAGCCCTGAAACATTCCCCACCTAGATCATAGATCAAGTGGAACGAAACAATGGTTACCACAAAATGATACCATTGTAACCGCAAAACAATACCATAATYAATATYYCTRACCACCTYGGAYAGTAGCCAGRATGGAAAGTTACTGATGACTAAAGCCAATCATCTTGCAAACCTATAAACAGCAGTCCCCAAGTGAGACCCTTTGAGCTCTCCTGGACCGCAGTGGGCTGCGCCCAGAGTCTCCCTCTGAGTGGGATGCCTCTCAGAGCTCACAAACCCTCAAGTTTGTGAAATTCAGAGGACCGTCGAGACTTGGCCTGAAACACTCTTCGGCCAAGATACTACTTGAGGCTCAACTCTTCACCCGTTGAGAAATGCCAAGACATTGAGCGTGAGTATTTCACGACACTCGAGGGGAATTTTTAACAGGTACCTTTATTCAGTTTAAGGTCTTTATAACTTAGCTTTAGGTACCTTTATCTAGCTTAAGGCCTTTATAACTCAGCTTATACAGACCTACCTAGCTTTGGGATCCCATGTGTGAATTGATTTAGACTTCATGTGTGATGTGTGCATGTGTTTGTATATATAGATAGATAGATTTAAACAATAAGTAATAAGCATAATCTGTAATCTAGTCGCTTTAACATTGTAGTAATTTTGATTATTTTGCTTTGTAGTTGCTAAAATTTTATAATCTACCTCAATGATTTAATGCTGCTAAAACTTATGATTTGCCCCAAACTGTGATTATTCTTTAAATTGCTACTAAACATTTATAATCCCTTAGGTATAAACTGTTGACCAAGTCTGAGACTAGGGGTAGTTTCAGCCGCACTTAGACTCCTCTCTGAGAAGGAGTTTAGAAAGCAAGGGGGTCTAGTCTGAACCTCGTGACTCAATGGGAGGGTCTCCTTATTCCTTTCTGTATTAGACACAAACGGTTGTCTAAGTCTGAGACTAAGATTGGATCCAGCCAGGTCTTCTCTGAACCTCGTGACTCAATGGGAGGGTCTCCCATACCCCTTTTCCCTCAAATCTCTATAAAAATCATTCCAATCCAAATTCTGACATGATTTTCCCTGTGCATGCTTAATTCATGTAATAAGTAAGAGAGTGGACCTTGCCATCGAATTCTGTTAAGTCATGCTTTTATAAATCTCTATTAAAATCACCTTTTGCTGATACCTTTGTCAGTGTTTCTTTAAGCAGCCTCAAAACCACTCATTCGCAACAGATGTCTATAAAAATTAGAGAAATGAGAGAAATCTTAGAAGCACAGCTATGAGGAAATAAAGGGAATTTCATTTGGCCTGTACAACATGAAGAGAAGTGCTAACTTTGCCTCTGCTTATAAAGTATAACTAACCAATATTTAAATAATGACATTATAATATCATGTTTCTAATCCATGGTTGCACTTGAGCCTTTGGAATCTTGAACATCTGCTGGAGCAGTGTTACACAATTTGACCTTTATCTGATAGCAGGGGGCAGGGGAGGGGGGGAGGGGGAAGTATGTGCAGGGTAGCAGAATAAGGGAAGGAAAAGAAAAGGTACAATAAGCATATGGCAAGCTCAGTCATTTGACAAAAATGACCATATTAAGTACTTGGAATAAATCACTTCAGAAGAAAATCCACACCTACACATTGGATTTGAAAAGTCTGAATTTGCAACCAGGTCTAGAGTATTACATAGCAATCGCTCTTAAAAATGACAACAGTATCCAACAAATGGCATAGAAGACTGATGGCAATTCTAAATTGCCAATAGAATTTTCTATTCTAAATAATGCAGAGAATATGCTGTCTTGCACAAGCTGTCTGATAACTGTTAGGGAGTGATAACTTGATTACTTTTTAATAGTGACAGTATTGATTCTTACCATTTTGTTTCACTTTGAATGAGTCTGATCTGCAATAATAAAATATATTTCTCATAGAGGTTGAGCTGATGACAATGCTCTTTTAATTAGCTAGGTAGAACAGGGACAGCCTATAAACTGTCGTAGCCCATTGACCAGAGGGACTGGCTACTCAAATGCACATCAAAAGCAGTAATCAGGAGAACAAGTATCCGCTACTGTCAGGAAACCACCAATCCTCAACCAGTCTCTATTAAACATACCAGGTCAAAGTTTAGACCTGGTAAAAGAGTGCTAATCAGAAAAAAGGGCATTCACTATTAACTTAGTTTTCAATAAGTAAAGGACTTACAGAGCTCAGTAACATATGAAGGTTTATGAAAATTAGGATTGGGACATGGCAGACAGATTGAATTTCATGTACAGAACATATGTCATTCTTACCAATGCATATCATCTCCAAATCTGGAAACTGGGGGCATGAGTATCGTGCATAAATAGTGGTGATTTTTCCCCTCCACTTTATAAATATATAAATACTTCTGCCTCAAAAGAAACTGAATAGAAAGGATTAGGTGGACTAACAGAATAAAAAAAAAAAAAAATTAAGGAGGCATCTATGATATATATCAAATCTAAAACATGCAGCTAAATCATGAACTCAGAAACAAACCCAAGCTCAATATTATTTCACAAGTTAGCTGTCCAAGATAATCTTGAATGAGTTTGACACAGACTTGGGAAAAGCCTTCATAACTGTTTTAGGACCATATTTACATCTGGCAACCCAGAACCTTGTCCAGAATTGGTTCAAACAAACATCTATGACATTTTAATGAGTATTAATTTGCTATACTGGGACATCTGTAATCAGGGACTTTCTCTGTATTCACAAAAGTTGGGATAAATCCATTAAACTTGCTAAGCTAAAATGCACGACAGATAAGGATAAAGGGCATTAGGTGATTTTTAGCAATGTAGGCTCTTCTATGTTGAACGTATGTTATTCTCTAAAGTGAAATTCTTTCAGACTTTTGCAGAAGTTCACCCATTTTCCAAACACTTTGGTAGATAAACTTAGAAGGAAAAATAGAACATCAAAAGCCTAACTTTCACATGAAAAAAATTCGGGGGG
>JAYKAV010003364.1:283486-312133 GCA_035582835.1 Phoebastria nigripes
ATTTGCCGATCAGCGGGGGGAGCGGGCAGGGAATCCTCCTTCATTCTTCACACTGTATTTGTGAGTGATGCTGATACATTAAATACATGATAAAATAAAAGGAAGGGAGAAGAAAACAGAGAGGACAAGAAAGAAGGAAAGTAAAATCCAATGAAGCCCTAATGTCTAAAGGCCATAAATCAGTTCCAGAAATCCATTGATTCTATACAGGACCCATCACATGCCTCTCCACATCCACTAGACTGATTTAAGAGTTAGCTAACAGCTCAATATTTCCTCCTACCAGCACAGATTCTTAGGTTGTAAAAATTCTTAGCTTCCTTGAAGTCATTAGATTTGTCATGTTTAAAACACACTGTAAACCCATCTATTAGTCTTCCCTATAACAGTTGCAATAAGTGACATAGAGAAGCCACGTCACTCCAATTGTAAGGGAAAATGGGCCATAGGTCTCTAATTCCTTTGAGTTTGTCCACAGTATTAATACGTTGAACAAACTTGTACTAACTAATCAAACAAAACTCTTTTAAATTATATGAGCGTAGGCCACATCTTCTATTTCAAGCGCTAGCACTTCCTCCGTTTGAGTCCTAAGCCAATGAAGATGAGCAAAGAAGCAAAGTCTGGTAAGTTGCAAGTCTTGCAATATGCATTTTTATTTTTAAACCATTTTTTAAAGATCTAATTACTTCCAGAATTCACTCGTTACTCAAAATGTCTCACCTCTTCCATTGCACTAGCTTACTGTTGGCTCTAGGTACATGTGAGTGATTAAGAGAAGGGAAGACATCCACCCTCTCAGTTCCAGTTTCATTAAAAGTCAAACAAGAAATTATGAGGAGTCTGTGCCAATCCCTAGCTTTTCAAAACTGACATTTTCCAAGTTCTTTACAGAGTCATGAGTGTAAAATAGAGACTAAAAATTACAAGTCAAAATTTTGCTACAGTACATTAAGCAGGACAGTCAGAATACCGAGGAAGGCCTACAGCTACTAAGGTATGAGTGTCATGGTGTTGAGTCTCTGATTAGATTAAAGGAATCAAACATTTTACATGACTAACATATACAAGTGTCTGAAATTAGAAAGTGCATATATATAGCAACTTGTCCTCGTTGTTCTGTAATGTTGTGGACACACCCAGGATGTGCRGTAACATTAAAACAGATTTATGTTTTTCTTCTTGCAAAAGGGAGCAATGCCAATAGCTTCTAAAAACTCTAATTGTAAGACAAATATCTTCCATAGTAAATAATTATATATTGGCTAAGAGATACGGTAAACTAGATTTACAAAGTACTTGGTACAAATGGTGAATTTTGTACAAGCAAAAATATTTTGATAAATGGAGTGTAAAATGTAAACTAATCATGTTCAGAATGCACAGTCTGTTCCCTTGTTTAGTTTCAGAGTTACACTAAAGAAACCATAACCTTGAACACAAAACTTGAGTGTCAGAGATGGCCTTCRTGTGTCTGTTATCCTTTTTGACAATACAAATAAAAACATAATACATTTGCATTTCTTTTTGTCTTGCCATGCTTCTGAAGAGTAAATGTACATTTAGGCAAAAATTAAATGCAGAAAAAATCCATTGGAAACACTGCTGAAAGAAATCAAGCTGAAGAGATTACGACACTTCGCTTAAAGAGGGTTCTGCCTTTGCATTTTAAAGCTGGATTCAGAACRGCTTACCTTTAGTCTTTCTAGAGTGATATTGACAGGGCTTACTGAAAATGATACCTTGAAGAAAAAAGCTGCACTATAGTATCAATGATGAGTAAGATTTCCTTACACTATTTTGAATAATATTAAATACCATAGACACGAGCAATCTTTGGTTTAGGTTCCTTATATCAAAGTCCATCTTATTTATTTGAAGAAATGTTTTGTGGTCAATCGTGTTTTAGGAGAGGAAGAGAAAGAAAGCATTCTTTTTCTGACACAAGAATTCTCCTGCTTTCTTCCCTGATAGTTTATATGTAAAGTACCTCAACTGCTACTGCACGTGTGCCAAGTTAGATCAAGCGTTCGGCATAACTTAGGCAAACGGTGTTATGGCTGACAGAGCTGAACTGGTTTGCTTCCTTTGAAGGAATGGGGGTGTGTCTTGATTTATAGCAAGATATCTCTAGGCATTGCTCAAATATACACATAATTAATACGTCATTACTCACATTCATGTTTTATTTTTAAACTATAGTGAAGCACTGAAATCCCTGCATGAAAGATACTCCAGAAATGCAAATAAGTAAATGTATCTGCATTTATATATTCACGTAAATAATGAATAGATGTATATATTTCAAAGACAATACACTTCGCTGTTTATTAAAACATTTCCACTTCCCACCAATATGTATTCTGCAAGGCCTTTGGTACTTTTGTTTTTCTATTGTTAGACCTTTTGCCATCAAAACAACAATTCCCCATAGCCTCCAAGCACAGAGGCAGATTAATTGTACTAATCAGCATTTCAAAATGGACACAGGCTTAATTAGCAAATACCTTTACTTTTAAGTTCTTGTTCCCATACAGATACAACCTCTGGGTATTTCAGTGGAAGTGCTAAATGCCTCACATTCTTGATGGCCAGCCAGTCCATTTTCTATTGTACTGCAGTATAAAGAAATTCACACTGCCAGGAGACACATCATTGTAAGCAACTATATTTTTTCTTTTTTTTAGAACCTTTTTCCTAAATGTTTCATGCATGTAGTATTTGTGAATGATGTTGGTCTGCTGGATGAGATCCATTTTATTTACAGAACCATAAAGTCTCAATTGTGGCAGTACTGTCCCCCCTAACCCGTTATTGTACCTCAGTCCAGGTGGCCTGAGGAATTAGTTTTATCTCCAAAATCTGTTCAGTTCTTTTTCCTGATATTGCCATCTCTGGTCCTGTACAATGTCGTTTGTGCTGTTGAAAAATTTGTACACCGACATTGCCTACAACTCAGGCTACTTTATTTTGAAGTACGAACAATAAAGCTTATGATTTCTGATAGGTCTTGTTACTTAATATTTTGCGCTTAATCATACCTGAAGCAACCTCAGTATGGACTACATTGTATGGACTCTGCATATGCACACCTGTGAAAGACCACCCGTCACCAAAAACTGACATTTTCCACAAATTGGACAAGTGACGTGAAAACATACATGCCATGAATATGAGCTTGGATTCAAGTTCAGTGAAGGTATCACTGAGCTAGCAGAGGCCAAAACACTCATGCCACGGCATTTAATTTCTTATGAATATTGACATTTCTAGCTGTGACTACAGTACAAGCACCACCCGAGGTCTGTCTACATGCATCAGGTAAGTACGTCAAAGGTCACAAAATGGAATTACACAGCAAGTGCTGGGAGAGCTGATACTTAAACTCAAGACTCCAAGTTTAGTTCATTAACACAATATTTTTTCACGCTTGTCTTTAGGAATAGCAGTTTTAATATCACCTTCCCCTGGTATTTTAGCCAGCAGAGATACTGACAAGTGTCTGTAAGACAGCTCAGCATTCCAGTATTACACCAATTCATCTGTCATTAATTTCACAAAACTCAACCATATGGACTGAAATTTCTTATGCTAGCATCAGCTTCAGACTGTGGATTTTTAGAAAGTGTAATTAAAAACAGTTTGGCAGTTTCTCAGAAAAGAAACCAAGTCCTTTTGCTAGTGTTAAATAATTCACTGTCTGCTCATTTTCCCCATAAATTCAGTGGGAAGTTAAAGCATTTCCATACCGGAGAGATAGACACTATAGTTTGAAGCAATAGAAAGGAAGACTGTGGTTTGCACTGAGTCCATCCACTTAAACATTTTACCAGAACAAGAGAGTATTTCTGAAACATATCTCCCAATCACCCACRTACTGTGCCTTGTTTCACGCCGTGGAGAGGTCTAGGAGCGAACAAACTGGATTCCTTTCAGACAAAAACAAATCTGAAGATGTGCTCCAGCAATACATAAAATATGCTCCAAATGCTAATGGATGCTCAGTCCACAATCCTGACTAGTGCTGGTCTGAAGTAAAACTCCTGAAATGTATGTAGTATAGTCATTATGTGCAACTCCCCAACAAATCTGCCATCATTGCTCTGTGCTACTTGCAATCAAGTGTTTGCTTTTAGTATTCACAGACTTTTTTCTAGGTCATCAATATGAACTGGCTGAGAACAGAGTCTGAAGACAGCTGGAGCCAGTAAAAGACTGTAGAGAAGAAAAGAGACAAGTAGCAACAAATAGCATCATGTGGTTCCCCCCCACACCTTACAGCTCTGGCAAGCCCAAATACGTAACTTCACAATGAGAGGAGGGAGGTACCTTCTTTCCTGTTCTCCATGATGTGCCAATGATGCTCAGAAGGTAGGAAAGAATTATCCTAACTTTAGTCAGGCCCACCACAGCAACAAARGAGAAACCATTCTTTGCTTTGAAATCCTGCAGGAAGTTTATGTCTCTCCAAAGAAGCTGCTCCTTTCTGAATATGGCAAAATGCAACCAAACACACAGTAACAAAACAGTTATTATTGCCCAAATTGTAAAGCTTTGCTTCTTTGCTTGGTTTTTATTTAAACACAGACCATTTTAACCAAAACAATATTTGCATAATGTCTGCTGCATAGGCACCAGAGGCTAAACCATGAGAACAAACAACAGGTAACATTTAGCCAAGGCTGTCCAGGCTGTCCAGCCAGCTCACTAGCTGAACTGAGGATTTTGCAGAGTGAAGTGGATCCTGGAAGGAGGAGGTTACCACTGAAAAACTGCATCCAAAGTTAATATGAATCAGAAAAGCAAATTTTGACTACGTAGGAAAACTTAATTCTGGCCTGTAATATTTCATAAGAATTTCAGGTAGACACGTCTTTAAATAGATCTGGCCTGTCCATGGAAAACCCTTTGCTGGCTTCTCAAAAGTCTTTCTGGACAATTGCTTTTTTCCTTAGCTTGAAGAACTGTAAAACAATCCCTTTCTCAGATACTTAGAGATTTTAGACCCTCTGTTATACCTTCTTTTAAAGTGGGTTTAAAATATTGCCAGATATTTCATAGTACTGCTTTTTAATTTGCACAGTTGTAAAGGTCTTTACAATATTCCACATTTCTCAGTACAGAGCCTGTACTGAGACCAGCTGAACCTGTTACCCAACAATTAACCTTACTAAAAAGCCTTTTTCTCTACTTTTGCACCATACCAAAATCAATGAGTTTATAAATGCTTAGCTTACATTGGCAATGTCAGCAATTAGTCTATTTGCATTTTTTCTTTTAACACTCAAGTGAAAGATAGTATATATTTACATCTTTCTTAATTTGTGGTAGGTTTTCTTCTCCTTCTCTCTCACATATCAGCTTGGTCCCTAAGGAAGGGAGGATAAATGAGTAAATTAAAACCCCTCAGTGGGGAAAAATACATCCATGCCAGGAATCAATCAGATTTTCACATCTGCCAGAAGAGTTGACAGGACTTTTAACGCATTTGTTCATTATGAATAGAAAACCACTTTTACCAGCCAAAAATAAGAAAGGGGGTGTGGGTGGGGAACCCTATAAGCTGTTTTCTGACAGTCAGGCTTTGAAAACTATGAAGTGATAAAAACTTCRAGAAGCGAGAGGACTATTTAGCAACAAAAATAAACAGCTCATTCTGAGGAAATGTTACATAAAATTTGAAATTTAGAAAAGATGAAAATGTCATTTATTACTTGAACTGGAAAAAGGAAAAGAAAAAAAAGCAGAATCTAATTTCTAATTCTCTCCATAAACCTTGAAACAATCACAGAAATAGTCACTGAAACAAACCTATTTAAGTACTACAGATAAAACAGCTCTATCTCTGATTAGAAAGAAAAGATCTTCTTTTTTTTCATCATATCCATGTACAAGTAAGGCATAGTCATCCAAATTAATGATTAGATAACAGTTCTAAACACCTACCAGTTTAAAATCAAGAAACATTCAAGTTCTTCGCRTTTCAGAGATCTCTACTTTTTATGTTACTGCATATCTAAAAGAACAGCTGCAAGTTATCATCTCTGAGTTTGTTGCAAATTGAAGCATCACGGGTTCTGGATTAACCTGAATGAATTGCACACAGGTGTGAAAAATTAACCTCAGAACAAAGGGAACCTCATACTCCTAAGATAAAGAATGTTGTCTCTCAGCTTCCTTTCTATCCTGCTGCCTTTTTTTTCCTCTTTTTATTTTTACCAAAGACTATAATGAACTTTTTTTTTTACAGTTTATACATCTGAGACTAGAGTTGTTTATATGAAGTTAAAGTACATATTTGAATACATTTATATATTTTGTATGAATTATATATAAAGTATATAATATATGATATATACTTATATGTTTTTGTATTATACACAAAAACACATATATTATACATATATATCAAGTATATAATATATAAAATCTATTGGTTTGTGGAAAAAACAGGTGGATAGGCTCTTGTGATCTTAAGACATTCAGGAGGTTTTCTCATAGTAGAATTCTTGTAGTTCTTTTGGTCTAATATTACACATGAGTCAAGGTTTTTAGGGTCATGTGATTTTTTTCTTAAAAGACCAGTTAATATATTTAGTAAAAAAAATAAACAAGCTTATAGTTGCAATATTTTTTTACTCTTTTTCCAGGTGCAACATATAAGGAAGAAACTTCAAAATATGAACAAATTTGAAGCAGTTACTCTAAGTTTACCTTTGTTATGTTACTCAAACAAGATTTTTATCCCCTGTAGGAAAAAGACAGAAAATTGTCATCTTTGGGATCCCTAAACAGTTAGTCAGAGCTGGGATTGCTAAAATATGTCATTAATTTAATAAGGAGATAATGATTTTTAATATTCGATAGAATTAGATGTATTAGCACAGAAGAGGTTTTCAGTGTGTTATTTACCAAAGGAGGAACTTAAAATAGACTGGTTTCACATGAAGTGTGCTTTAGTTTCTTTTTCAATGTCATTCTTAAAGAGTAAATAAACACTACCAACCAAAGCCATATGATAATAAAAAAGCTGTAGTTTTAAAAGAGGTTAGAAGTTTTTATGATCTACTTTGGTTGATTAAAACATTATGAACACAATGAAACTCCATCTCTCAGAACCCAAACTTCACTACCCATACATATCTATATAGTTGTTATCTATGCTTTGAGACAAGCAGATTCAGCTAGGCACTTCAACTTGATTTTTTAGTTCCTCAGAGACCTAAAGTTTTGTACAGTCTTGACCAAACTAAACAATCAGGTCAATTCATAGCCTGTTATAGGTCTCTCTTTAGACTTTCTTCTATTTGGGATTTATTTTAGAGGTACTGGGTAAAATGCATAATCAGGTCTTGATAAAGCCACTGGAGCTGATCTTTTCCACTCAAACAACTGTCTTTATGACCAACATGAAGGGCCTTTCTTCTTTTGTGCTCTCTGTTCAACCCCTTGAATCCTGTGGTGTCTGGTTTTGAGTGAAAGATTTAAAAAGTAGGAAGGATGGAAACTATGTCCTCTATTGAGCTCCCAAATACTTTATCACTTGGCTAGTGCTTTCTCTTCAGTAGAGAATGAACCATCTTTTCCTGCTCTTAAAGGAACAAATCCAGCTCTATTTGTAAATGGAAGGATTTCAGTCTTGCCTTCCAGAAGGGGATTTGGGACATAAGCCTGTAGAGGAAGGAGTCTTGAAGAGGGGGAAATTTACGTGACTTCTCTTTTTTTTCAGTGTTTGCCATTGACTAGCTCATTGACTGGCTTTCTCTACTGTAAACATGATCTGAGAGTCACATTTTGGTGTCTAACTCTTCATGCAGTCTCCATAGGAGCCAAGCTACTCAATGTCCCTTTGTATCTCACTATGGGACCAGGTAAAAAATAAAATTGCCTAAATAGTTGTTGTTTGTTTGKTTTTTTTTTCCCCTCAGGGCTGAAACAGGTCTCTAGTTATGCACACCGCAAGAAACTTCAAAACAATAAAGTTCATGTAAAAATTTATTTCTTCCTTTCTTCTACCTCTATTTTTCCCTTTTAATAATGCTCCCAATACACCTGCTCTATAGAGTTCATTTTCCTTTTATTTTGATTTCCTGTTCTGCCTGAACTGTACTTTTAGAACCAGCGCTATGACCTCAACTAGTCTTACGATTGAAAGACTTTCACATAACCTGAGATGACTGTTTTTAGCCACACAGGAAGAAACTATCAATATTATTCACTCTTTGAGATGATTTGTCAGTTACCAACGGAATCCTAAACACAGAAGACTATAAGTGAAATAATTTCTTCATTGGATCATGGTAAGTTCCTGGAAGGTGTTACTCCTGCTGTTGACACTAATGGGGTGCAGAGGAAAGGAAATGAGAAATAGCTGCTGCTGTAGGCATTACAGTTGTAGGCACTACTACTTTCTCCTCCGTACATCATTTGTAGATCATATTCCAACTCATCATTCTCAGAACAGCCGCTGTTTTTATCCTGGGTTTTGATCTATTTAACAACAATATATTGTCTAAGATTTTTATCATTTTTACTGTGTTCCTATTGCACCTAATTCCAGTTGGCCTACTTCTCCTTCCGTTTAGTAGTCAGGCAGGCTTATTCTCTCCTTTGTAATCTTTTATTTGAGAAACTTAATGAATTGTGGCTCTTTCAAACATTTTCAAATGTCTTTGACATTTCTCTTGCAACATTTGACCTTGAAGTAGTGAATACCTTTCATTTCTACTGACAAAAACAGACTTTCTGCATGCTGCAAAGATGGGTATAACAAGCTGATGTTTGTTTGTTTTAATCCTTTTTTCTAATAAGCAACAAAAATGGGAAGATGGTCTTCTCACACAACCTAAACAGTCAAAGAAAAGCAATAATGTGTCAAAGCTACAGTGAAAAAGACCAGAGAAGGCAGGTGATGTCTAATCAAAGCCAAAGCCAACCACAACACAGGTTTCCAGTAAATCCTTTCATCAGTAAAATGAAGTTGAGTGAATCACACATTTAAATGRCTACTCACAATGGTCTTAGTAAACATATATTGAGCTTTTTGTAGACAGCATGGCAAAGGAGACTTTTGTGGAGTTTGCTGATGTTTTTGAAGATAGTCTGCCTCGCTTGAGGGGCATCATGAGAAATGCTAGGAAAGTATTTGTCTGGAGGCTTAGCAGGGAAGCAATGGCAACTAGTATCATTTACCAGATGGGAGCCAAAAGTGATTTCTCAGAACTGGAAAACAAGGTTATAGGAAGAGAAGACTCTTAAAGAGTCATGAAAGTAGAATTAAAACACAGTATCTGACATGTTAAAAAGGGGGATCTAGTGGAGAGATGTGAAGGTTCTCACAACTAATCCAATCAAAATGACAATGCAGGAAAGTGATCCTTGCTGCAGAAGTCAGGATGAAGGTGAGTGAGGCAAAAGTGCCCTTTACAAGGTCAAAAAGAATATGATTACTAAATACTAAGATCATTTACATTGGTTTAGTGTATACTTCTGTTACTTTGTAAGCAGTAGCTGTTAGCTGAATTGAAAATTCGCTTTTATAAGAATGCATGTAAACTGAGAGTTTGAAGTCAATGGTGAAAAAAAAAAAAATCCCTCGCTTCTGTGCTTGGCTTCATTCCACTTGCATGACAGACACACCTCTCTGCCTGTCACTGCATACGCCTCCACACACTCATGCTTTAATACAAGTGCATTAAACTCTCAGAGCTGATGTACTGTAAAGTTACCTTTTGTTACTCACATACCCACTCCTCAGTTTTCTGCCTTCTTGGGTGGCATGGACAAATAAGTCATTCTCTCAGCAATTAGGATCATGTCGTCTTCAGTTTTCATTGGTTGCTATTTTTCACTTGTGCTCTAAAAAAGGTATTAGCCTTTTTTCCACGAGGGTAGGTTGGTTTATGTTTATGCATGAGTTTGTACATACCCACATATGCTGAGCTAAAAACGTTCACTCGCTAGCTGTCATTTCCTAATCGAAGCATAGCAAGTATCGCTAGAATCGTAACATCAGAAAACAGAATATATCTTAAATAAATATGTGTATATAAAGAGAGAAAAAAAATAGAGGCAGAGAGGCAGGAGGGCAATAGCTCTGCCATTCTATTAACTTACTCAAGACTTCTGATTTTTTTTCTGTAACACAAATATTTGAAACTTCTAACACCTTTTCTTAAATTTTGTGGGTATGGAGAGGTCTATTGCCCACTCTACAATCAACAAGAAGTATAAAATGTTTACTGGTGAGGTGGAAGACCTTTCTTCAGTCCATTTCCTGACTCACTGGGAGCAAAGTCAATGCTTAAGCTTCATAAAAATACTAGCATTGAAGCTACCAATAAAAAAAATTAAATTTTTGGCTTAAAGATTCCAACCCAAAATGGTGAATTAGGAGAGGGGGAAAAAAATGTTCTCAGCAACCTTATGCATGCTATGAAATCCACCTGAAATGTATGAAATTGAAGTTCAGTTCCAGTTTTGAATCAGAATGAAGAATTTGTCGGGTTTTTTTGCCAAATCTTATAACAGTGCATGCTAGTTATGCTTCAGAATTAGTCCAGATCAATCAATATTTACTTACAAAGTTGTACATGCCATAGAAAAAGAATTCGGGTAGTTCTGTTCTAGAAAACCTCTTAGCCTGGGCAGTATAATGTCCACCTGAACTTTCAAGGACTAGGTCACTATCCCAAACACTTGCTCAGTTCTGCAATACGTGTGTCTCTGCTTCTCTCCCGTTCTAAGCAGAAATTCCATCTTGAATGTGAGAAACCCTCACAACTCCCATTTCATCAGTACCAATATTTTTCCACAAAAGAAGCTTTGCATTCATTAAATGGCATTTTCCTACAAGAATAAAAAAACATTGTGAAAAAAAATCAGCAAGTCTCTATATAGAATACTTCGAAGGGGACTGAGAAAATAGGAAGTGTGGTCATAAGGCAGATCTGACTTTTGAAACATTGGTTATTTATGTACTTCTTGCTTACATAAAATTCTCAATACTCATTCTTCAGTACTTTTGATGCATAGTAGCAAATTACACATTTCATATATTAGGGGAATCACTAGAAATGTAAGGTAATGCGTGCACTGTGAAATGAAATACAACTATTGTGTCATACTACAATGTCTTTTTTTGGCACCTTTCTATACCGTATAAAAAAAAAAAACTTTATACCAAAATCTGTGGTAAAACTATTTTAGTGAATCAAGTCTTGCATGTTTATCCACATGGGAAACATTTAGGGCTTAGATTTAGGGATTAGTTTTGTAACAAGACTTAGGAGGATTAATACATATAATTGCAATTTGCAGCTGCTATCTCCATATCAGTTATCAAGATCTGACTAACTCCTGCCTGTATCCAAAGAGACATTATGTCCAATGATCCTTATGGTTTCAATTTTATAATTGCCCAAGAACTAAAAAAATGTGCTTTTGGCTCTGTAGTGCTCTGGATTGCAGAGCAGAGCTCCAGCAGGATGGTGTTTTCCTGCTCTCCTCACCCACAATGCTTAAGCTAGCAGTTGTTCTCAGAACCTGCCCCAAAAATCAGTCCCTGCTCCAAGAACAACCCTTCTCTCCCCACCCCCTTCCCAGTGCTCCTTACCCATTCTTTCTTTCCTTTTTTCTGTCATTTTATCTCTGAATCTTTAAATTGTTTTCTGGAAAGTGAAGCAGTTTCAAGGAAGGGCTGTGAAAGCATATTCCCACATGCAAGGCTTGCCAGTAACCTGGTGATTAGCACAGTCTATGGTAAGAGCTTTAAGTGGAAAAGAATGGAAAAGCATCCAGGCATCCCACTGGTATTAAGGATGAAGGGAAAGGGTCGGAAACAAGTATCACGTACTCTTCTAGCCATGTTTTTCAACAAACATGACAGCTGCCATGCTGTTTTGTGAGAGCTGTGCCCTTGTCATGGTATGTTTTACATGCTCTGAGTACACCTACAGGATTCGGTCCCTCGGGGGAATCTCATGCAGGAAATGCAATATTGTTGATTCTCATGATGCTTGAGTGTGAGACAGCAGTCTGTCTCAGCTGGGCATTTGATTCCCTAGGCTCAGATATTTCTGAGATACTATCTTTACATCCCGTGCAAAAAGAAAAGAGTAGGAGCTTGCACCGCCTTACAGGTTAAAGCCCGAAACACTTAACTTCCACTTCTGAGTATATATCAATCCAGATACATAAAAGTGCCTTGATAAGTTAAATGCAGAAACTAAGAATACAGATTTAATGCACCTAATGACTGTGTGACAGAAGGTAAATGACAGCTTGCTTGGAAGACAAAAAGAACTGTGGAGCTGTGTAGGGGATGTTTGTTTAAAGCACTGCTCTGTGCTGACTCCTCCAGGGCAACATGGAAGAGGTTGAGGATGGCAGAAGCAAGTCGGGGGACTGTAATCTTCTCTGGGAGTGCACAGGAAGGTATGGCTGCACCCTCTGGGAGGTGGGGGAGGAATGGGGAAAGGTATAAAGTAGACATGGTTTTCTTGTCTCCATTTATTCCCCTTTGCTTCCTGTTTCATGGAAACTTAGCTGTGTAGTGCCACCTTTGTATCATGGCTGTCATTATGCAGCAACGTTTCCCGAAGGAGAAATGTATCTCCAGGTCCTTTCTGAAACTCCAGGGATTTCCGTAGTCTGTGTTTAAATGATACAACACACAGAAAATTATTTGCAGTCTCTTCTTCACCCAACATACACCTGCCCTGTAAATAGAAACCACAGACAGCTTGTGTGTTTTGGGAATTGAACAAAAAGCTCTTCCTCTGGACTCATTACTTTTTTTCCACCTTCTCTTTTAAAATATAAATCTTTCAGCAAAAATTGACTTTTGTGTCAGATACCCAGCCATTTCTCAGAGCTTAACAATCCACATAAACAGGTAGAAATTGAGGTTTGACTTTTAGGCTAAAGAACTGTAGATGCTGGAGGAGAGAACATTTCATAGGCAAAACTTTGTTTTTATTGTGAGGGCTAGCTACACCAAGAATTCGTCATTAGGACACACTATGAAACTTTAGAAATCTCATTCTAGAGTCAAGCATTAAACCAAAAAAGTAAAAAACTATCCCCTTGACTATCACCTTGACTATCCCTGCCAATTCATCGCAGAGTTTTCTAAACAGTAAAATCAAGACATCTTCTCCTGGCTTGGTCATTGTCATAGTATATTGCATCTCTCATTGAAGAAGATGAATARAAATCATTCCCTAGCTGTATCATATTCTACTTCCTTATTGGTCAGCTGGAGAAGCAGGCTGGTGATTTAGCAGCTCCCAGATCACCAGCATGAATCTTTTCCCCATTTTGCTCATATAAAGCATGGGGAGTTCACATTTCTCAGTTGGCAAAACAAAGCAGAACTGCTGCTAAACAAGGTAGCATTCCTAGAGAAGCTTAATCAATTTTCTTATGTCTCAGCACAAAATGTCAGAAGCATTTGTATGAAATGTTACTGCATAAGCTAATGTAAAAGATGTGATGCAAGAGAAAAGGGAAAATTGTTTGCAGGGGGGCACCGTGTACTGGCTAGATGAGTTCTTTGAGGAACAGGTATTACAAACATGCAATGTAATCATAGTTTTAAGTGTTTCAGTGACTGGTTTATCATTTGAGTTGGAATATTTAAGATGTAGGAAATAAAATCCTGAGGTTCTCTATTCACTATCCACAAAAAATATTTCACACAAGAATAGTAATGCCTACTGCTAAAGCTGACCTGAATGATGATACTTGAAATGCTTGGGTTTTTTTCTTAAACTTAAGCCACACAGGCCAAATAAGTAAGAAATAACAAGTCATTATTTTTCTGTAAATCATGCATTTCTAACATATCGGTTCAACAACTTTCTTCATTATGCATGAAGTGAAATATCTCTTCATACATTTTGGTATCATCATATTCTATTTTATTGCTGGCAGATTTGTACTGTAGCACAATAAAATCAATAAATGCAACAATAAAATCATGCATCACCATCTGTGTGTTCAAAACAATTTTATAGTAGATTTATTGCCTAGATCCTGCTTTGAGGAATTTCTCTGACATATCTGACAATTATATAGGTGTATTATTATTATGCATTATTATTATAGGTGTATGTATTATACATTAATTACATACTATATATTATATACTATATTATACATTAATTATACATTATACATTATGTGTAATAGATATATGCTTCTGTCTTTGTTATATATATGACAGAAACATTTTTTCTTTTTGTCTTCTAGATATATTTTCAAGATTCAAGAAATTACTCTACTGACGATCAAAGCTTTGTCTGTCTGCTCAGCAGATAGGCCTTATCCGTTAAGAAAAATGTATACCACTTAAATGAACCATTATAAAAATGCCAGTTAACAAGGTATTTTAATATGGTAATTAAAACTCTTTTAATGACTGTAGGAAGAGATGGCTACAAAATACATACATTAGCAGGGAAAAGTACTTATTTTCCACATTTTTGTGCATTAAATTTTGTCTTACAATGCTAAAAGAAAATAGCTTAGCAGCTTCAGTTTAGTGCACCTCTTAGAAAAATCTTAACTGAAATGCATTTTCATTGGAATATAATTTCCTGCCAATGTCAGATCTCATACAAAATAGATCTGTATAGACTAACAAATTCAGAAATTGGTTTTAGGTTGGGACATTGTGAACTCAGCCACTTTTCCTTTCCAGATCCTGGAAGTGACTTTGCCATTCATACGYGTTGTTTCAATTCAGAGGCATTAACGTTTACTCTTTCTATGATCCAAAATGGAAATTTTGTGCATTATTTTCAAAATTGCTTTGTTAAATGTGTACTGTATTTTTATTTTATTTTAAGTGTCCTGGGACATAAGTTGTTGATTTTTAGTAAAAAAATAGCCATATGTTATGCCCTTATTATGTTTGGATAAAATGGAAATGCGCACCTCAGCTGAGGCAGTGCTCGTGCTGTAAGTTGCTCTCTCTTACATGGTATTTGCTCTGGTGTCTGGTGAATTGGTATGTCTTCAAATGAAGAAAGAGGCGTCATGTACTGTCATATCCCCTTTTAGACTGGCTTCAAAGATTTTATGCCTGGTATGCTACATAAGAAGCAGCCACCATTTGAATGTAAGCAGTGCTGATCCAATAACTAGAATGGTACATTTCAGTCTTAATTGGAGAAACTACACAGCACATGTTTAACTTATACCTAATTAAACAGAAATTCAATTCCTGGGGTGAGAAAATTATGTAAATTTACTGGATAGGACAAATAATATAAGGATTATAACCTCTTCAGTAGCATGATCTAGTATAGCAGATGCATTACCGATTCACATTACATACATATAACCGAGCAAGTAAAACATTTAAAATGAGATGTAATCTTAATACCCTTAGGTTTATGATCAATATATCAATTATCATTATCTAAAATATTATTTTCTCTTACTATAAACTCCAAAGTTTATCCACAAATTATTTTAATAACTATCACGAATAAGCCTTAATTAGCATTTTAACATCAAGTTATTACAAATTTGTTTGTATTTTTACCAAGTGTTAAGAAGTGATTGCAATCAATTTTTTATCTAAGATGGCTACTGAGAAAAAAATACAGTCTTATCCTTTTGGGGGGTTTATTTCATTAACTGGAATCATTGAGCTAATTACGGTAACTTTTGGAACATACTTTCTTTCAACCTGGGAGGTTTCCATCATTTTAAAGGGAAATAAACTCCCTTTGGGCGTTAAACTGTATTTGCTTTGATGTAAATGTGTTTACAAAGGAAATAAAAGACACTTTCTAGCCTCTGTTGCRCTATAACATCATATAACATTTTGCCTGCCGTGTTTTGAAATATATGTATAAGTACCGATCATGCTATTTTTTATGAATATTTGACAAGCAATCTTTAAATGAAAATGGTAAATGGTATAAATAATAGCATGTAAAATAAGGCTTTTTGGTAAAAGCCTTTTATCAAAAGGGAGGGAGACCACTGAGATTATCTTTTGCAAAACTATAAAAAAGCCCAAATTTTTTCTATTATATTTATTCAGTAGTTCTATTTCAAGTAAGAGTACTTGTGAAAATTCAAGCAGGTTTTACTATGGACAATTCAGAGAAAAATAATATTTGGGGAATATGTTACCAAAAGACATAAACACTGTTGTAAAAGCAGGGGGTTTTCCCCTATATTTCAAGTAAAAAAGATTTTATTCTAAAACAACCCTATGAATCATTATATTACAGAGAATATCTTATTTTAAAGGCACTGTAGAGCATCCATTTATTTAACATTAATGGATTCTTTTATCTTTAGAAGCTATTTTGGTTATTGCAAATTCATGATTTCTCTTAATGGTGAAAAAATTACAAATACTTAAATATTCACAGATAGCATAAACCTCTCAAGTGGTACACTTGGAAACATTTTTTATGTATATTTAGATAACTAGTAATAATATCTTAATATCAGTGCTRGGCAAACAATAAAATATTTTATATTCCGATATGTAGAATAGTGGCCGCATTACAACTGATCATGAGTTTAAAGAAGCCGTTTGAGTATAAAGTATTTATCTTAATTATGGAGTTAATTAGGTATTTAGAAATGTGTAAGTAGTTCAATACCAAAGCAAAAAGAACAGAAGACAACGATCTAAAAATTGTTAAGAAAAAAAAAGGGCTTCCTGAATGACTATGTACAGTTTATAACTTGTTTTATAAATTAAGTTCAAAAAGACTATTTTCAGACCACGTAAACTTTTTAAACTTACAAAACTTTTCTTGAATTCTGACAAAAATTAGAAAGTTGCCTCAGTAAATATGCTTAAAATGGTAATAAATCAAACCATAAATATTAAAGATGTTTCTACGGTTCCATCCCCAAAAGCAAAAGGAATACTAATGGTTGGCCTATTCACCAGCTAAGTATGCTTGTAATACCATATCACAGAAGTACTGAGCCAATGAAAGCATTACAGCTGCTCATGCCTGAGCCTAAGATTATAGAATGACCTCCCCCCCTGAAAAAAATCCTCTGCAAAACTGACAAATCAGGAGAAGACTCTACAGTACCTGCGCACAGTATGTCTGCACCCTTCCTTTCAGCTCAGCCACTGCAGGCTCACATCTAAGTGGCAGCAAGACACCAGCAATGTTTCACTCAACATTTCTCTGCACTAGTCTTCTCTTCAAAGGTGTGAATGAGCAAGAGGGCTGAGGTAATCTCAGGTATTTATTATTCAGGAACACTGATTGTTTACAACATATTATAAACAAGCAAAGATGTTTCGGATATTAGAACTGCTTACAACTTTATCAGTGCTGCTGAGGAGGTGCAAAAAGGGTGTTTAGGTACTTTCATCCCAGACAACAAATTCTCTAGATCATACCCCACRCTTTCACTTTCTTTATTGCATTTGCCATTTCCTATTTTTTTTTTATAGTTTGCTCCTTTCAAAACTAATCTAAGGCAATTTCTTATTGGCCCTCAGGAAGTATGTATTAAACAAGTGTTTATGTTTTCATTTATTTATTTTTTGTTGGTCTGCTTTGTTGAGTTTGGTGAGGAGAGAGGCGTAGTGGTGGTTTTCTGGACTAAACCTGTGTCATTTTATGCAAAACCGATATCCTTCCCACCTAATAACCCTATCACCATACACAGTAACAGAATCTCAAGGGCTCAATGGCAGTAACCTCCAAATATGTTCCAAACCTTTCTAAGAATTGTATTAAGAATCATACCAAAGTTATACAACAGCAAATTATAAATACTGCAGGAAAGCACATAACTAGCATAATTCATTACATGAGGTCAATATTTTCAAAATTAAAATGTGTTTAATGTTCAGCATTATTACCTTATAGATTCAGCATTAGCTTTCTTCATACTGAAAAACTAAGTTTCAGATTTCACTTTCCAACAGTTACAAAATCACCTGGTCTACAGCATCCACTGGTGAAACAAAAATGATTAAAGCATAGCTAAAGAAATGGGATTTCATTTATTCTTATAATAAATTTAACGGAAAATTTAAATTCCGTTATGATTAGAAAGTTAAGACAATAATTGTGTCTTAAAATACAGTGTCAAATTACAAATCTTTCAGTTATGTTATGCTAGCAAGGAGACATAAATTAACCTTGGTAAACAGAAAGAAATTGTTGAACTTAATTACATTTTAAGGCTATTTTCTATTCAATAATTGCTTGTTGCAAATATACACCTTTAATGACTTCTTTTAATTAACTGGTCTAAATACTTTATTTGGTTACAGCAGACTTGATAAGATTGCTCACTAGCCCACCTATACATTTTCTAGGTTATTCATTATAAACTAAAGAGAATTCTCCAACCATTAAACAAAGCCCTTTTGCCCATGAATAATTTGCACTAAATTGTCTAAGGCATAAGAAGACAAGATACATTGATTTTGGAGAATAATAGTCTTTAAATTTAATTTACTTACAAAGGAGATACTTGACTCAATGTATTATTGCCTTTAAAGATGATATATCCATGTTGATAAAGAAACATGCAGTTAGGTGAAGAAACCAGCATTTATTCCTTGTGTTTCCTATTGCTCTCTTTTTTTCTTCTTTTATTGGAAGTCATTACAGCTATTTTGCTTGTCTTCAATTAGATTGTTCCCTAAGACAGGGAACGTTAATCTAATGTGAATAAAATACTGAGAGTCATCCTTTGTGTGGCTGAAGGACACTACTGATAAGATTTGCCCTGCCTATTTCCTGATTCTTCAGGACCATGCATGTTAGTAATGTCAGAGCAAATCCTTTAAAAAAAAACTGCCTGTAATAGATTTGACAATGTATCCATTACCTCTTTGCAACTTAGTGTTCAGTGTTCTTATTTTTTTCTGCAGCAGCACAAAACATGAATACTCCAATGTTTTGTTCAGATTTCAAAAAGGAATCCTTCAAACAGGTTCAGTGAATTTCATGTAACTTGCAGGAGGTAGTATCGCTATTGGAAAAGACCAATGTGTTAGCAGCTGCTGTAGACAGCATATAAGGAAGAGTTTTATGAGCTCTTTCTAGATAACAGAAGAGTCAAATCTACATCCTGAGAAACTGCATTACATTGTGCTCTATTGCCACAGCTCACACAGGAGGATCCTATAGGAGGCAGTTTTTCACAGGGATGCTGATTTTTTGTAATAAAAGCTTGTAACTGTACCTTTGTTAACCTGTTGCTGATGAGGGTACGTAAAATCTCTTGTGCTGAACAAATTGTGTATCGTGGTGGTTAATTGAATTAGTATTTCTAGTCTAGTTTACTTTCAATACCTCAGTAAAGTCCATAGCTGGAATATTATTTTTACTTATTTTATTAATTATGTCCCAATATAGCTAATGTTGAACAAGGGTCTAGGACTTGGTCCCCTGAAAAGAATGAGGTCTTCAGCTCCTTCATTAGTGTAAAACAGCAAGGTTTGCTAATTCAAATATGGTAAAATTAACTTCATAAATGTGTATTGCACTGGGTCTGGATCCATCACATGGATCTTGTCCGAAATATTTGTGTTAACGTTTTTCTCCTATCTGTTCCAACTTCCAAGTTTTCTTCATCTTAAATTTCTGCAGAGGTCAGACTGTACTTGCTATACCGCAAAATATATATCGCAAAAAACCTGAGGTAGGAAATATCAGAATTTTCCCAGCAAAATGTACTGATATTTCTTGTGCCACATAATCACCTAAAGAACTCCCCTGCAAAATATGTAAGGGATGTCAGAAAATTAGTGTTCAGTTCACATTAAGATTTTCCACTTAAGAATGCCATCTTCAAAAGTTATATCTATATCTCATCTTAGAAGAAAAAGCAATAAACATGACAATAACCTCAAAAATGAGAGGACAATAGCTTAAAGTCATGAACTTATATATTTACCCTGACCAACCAAATGGGCTCTTTGTACTGTTACCTATAGAAACAAACTGCAAAAAAAGTTTGGCCAAAAATAGGTAAAAATAAGAAAAGATGCTCTTACATAAAGTTAAAAAAAAATCCTATAATCTGAGCCAAATATCAGGAGAGATGCTCTAAAACAACCAAGCCAAGATCTAACCCAGACACAATGCTCCGCTAACCACTGCTATCTGTATTTACTTGTCACAGCAGTATCACTGGTTTGTTATCAGAATTGCTTCAGGGCACTATATACCAGCTCAACCTGATTATTGCCAAAGCTTGATTTTTCTTTCTTTGAAATTAACAAAAATTAATTACAAAATACCCATGGATTTAGAAAGACAAGAAGTGGGCATTTCACTGTTAGTTGATACAAGATCATAGTTAGTCCTTCCTTCAAAGGAAGTAGAATTCATACAGCAGGTACCCAAAGTGCTCGTTATTTTGTGGGGTGGGTGTTCCAAGAAGGCGGCTCATGCCCACTGCTCAACTGGGGACAGCTTCCTGATTTCCATTTCTATTCTGTCTTCAGATATATACAACCCAATCACCAATGCCTGTATGTCTGTTTTGCCACTCTGTAGAAAAATACCAGGAAACATTGATACTGATACCATAAATCTATTGAAAAACAAGTTTAATTTCCTGTCTTTAAAAAGTCACTAAATTTAGTGTTTATTACATGCAATCTCTCCTGTGCAAAAATAAACGAACTCCAAAATTCAAATCCCGTGGTATTAATTGATGCTTGTGTTTACTGCAACTAATTGTGCATAATTGTAGTCTTTACAGATCACTGATAAGCAAAAGAAAAAAAATTAAAACACAGACAACATTCTTTTAACCTTAAAATGAAGTTTATCATTGCTTGAAGTATTTGTGTGATCTTAAAGCCGCAACTGACAACAATTACTTAAAAACAAGCAAATAAAAATTGCAAGCGAGCAGGAGATGGCAAAACGTTTTCACAAAGCACTGTTTAAAGACTTGAAAGTTCAAAAGCAAAACAAAATTGTAGTGAAAACGGCTAAGAGTAAATACACCTAAGGTAAATAAAAAATAAAACCTAAGGTAAATACATAAAATCAGCTTAGTTTTACGGTAAAGATTAAAAAATAAAACCAGCAACAAATAGAAGAACTTATGTTGGAAAAAGGTATAGAGGGAAATAAATCATCTTTAGGAAAAATTTTGGAGCAAAAGAGCTACTAGAAAATATAATAAATAATGGACAAAATCAGCAATACTTTTAAAGTAACAAATGTTGAACTGCTTGTTTTTAATTTCATGTTGAAACGATAACACAATCTAGAAAAAAACAACATCTTTTTGCAGTCACGCATTTTTAATGCCAATTCTTGTCTTAATCGTCCCTTTGAAGTAATCTTTTCACCCTCTGCTTGCAAAGAAGTGTTACCAGATTTCTAATAATCTATCCCTAAACCATCTTTATTTTTGCAGTAGAGAAACTGGAAATGAATACAACATCATGTCTACATGCCATGAGTGCATGATAGAATTATAACACTAATTGTTATTTTCTATGCTATTTTTTAAAGCATTCTGATGTTCTCATATATTTATTTTGATTTATGTTATATCATCACCATACAACAAGGAGAACTTTTTACTGAACTGAGTACAATGATTGCCTTATCTGTTTGTTGGGGGGGGGTTTCCCTCAGTGGCCCGAAGCTATTTTTGTAATACAAAAACTTGTACGAGAAGATGAAATTATTGTTGCTGTTGGGTATTTTCATGCATTTATCAAAAACAAATTGACTATTTTTTCAGTTAACATTCCAGTTATGTTTGTCAGCGATTCTTCTAACACTACTCAAAATTCCTTCATTTCATTTATCTAAAATTTTGTCACATTTTCTATTCATTACATTCCAGATCTTGAAAAATATATTGAATGACATCAAATTTTAAATATTGGGTCATCTTCCATCATCCTTGTGCCATATTAAAAAAAAAAAAAAAAAAAAAAAAAAAAACAAACCAAAAAAACACAACCCACATTTTTTTGTTACTTCACTTTGTGTATTGCAGTAGTTTCTTAGCTCTTAAACATACATTGCCTCTTATTTAAAAAATACAGGCCTGATCTCACACCTACATAATTTAATGCCTATTGATGTCAAAGTGACATATTCACAATACAGAACATTTAAAACAGCCTTTGAAGGATAAGAAGCTAAGTTTCCGTAATAGCCTTTTGTGAAGAATTTTGCCAGAGAGTCTTTCATCCATATGAATTACTATTAATACCTTTGAATACACCAATTAACTTTTCTGTTAATGTAATCACAATATTGTAGTATGTTGGGGGTACTTTTTCACTTTTAGATAGGAATATTGATTCATTCCTATAAAATTGTTGTAGATCAATTTCAACCAATCTTCTTTTACCAGTAAGTAATTCTATGCCTCGTTTAGGGATAAATAGCCTGAAGTTACCCAAGCGCCAAGCATGGCAATTAATTGGAAATATTCATTATATAGCCATTTTCTTTAGATCTGAGTGAAGTCTTTTATTCTGATATAAAGTTTTGAAAAGTCTGGTTGGAAGGGTGGCCTTTTTGCATAGACAAGACTTAGCTGTGTGAGCTCTGCAGCGTGTGATAGTGGTAACATACACATCTGGGTGCAAAGAAGGAATTTTCATAGTATTGAATAAGAGCTTTACAGTCTGCATTTACGTTTACATAAGAGCAAGCATTTTGCTTGTTTTTATGGTTTTGTTTAGGTGTTTCACCTGTTCCAAATACACATTCACTTTGATACGGTCAGATAGACAATTACTGATCCAGACCAAGGACACAGTTTGCTAGCCAATTTAGCAGCCAGCTGCCACTGAAAGAAAATGTCATCCAAAAATCTACAGAAAGATATTTTGAAAAAAAAAACCATGAAATATTTTCTCCTGGTTTACTATCTTGACAGCAGGCTCTGAAGCCTGATGCTGTTGGAGCACAGGGAGGGGTACAATTGCATGGCCAGAGGTGAGGAGTGAAGAGCAGGATCACTCCTTCTGGCAGCTGTTAGCCACTAGCTTAGCTGTGACATCAAACAGCACCATAAGTTAATTCCAATAATGAATCATTTTGCCTTTCAGATTGATTTTCTATTGCTTCCATCTGGAAAATCTTTTATTTTATGCAAAACAGGTGTTAAATGCTACCAAATTTAATCATACTTGTACTGTTACACTCACTATGAAATGGAATAAGCACCTATACAGGATGCAAGGAAGTGGAGATTTAAATTCAGACATAAATGTATGTGAACAGAACGTATCTTGCATTCATGTCTGCAGCTCATCTTTACAAAATGTCAAATTATTTCAAATGTGCCAAAGATAAATTAATTTTTTCACTCATATGAAAAGCTCTTTTAAAATAAAGCTCTTTTTAAAAAATGCAAGCATTTCTTAAATATTTACTGCAACATACTGTCATATTCAGGAGTCCCAACTTTTTCTGCTATTATCTGACTCTTGATATTGACTATTGCTTCAGTACTGCCTTGCTGCAATTATTATGGATGACAGCTGTGTAAGGATTGTTTAGACTGAAGGCATTGAACTAGACACGTCCATTGTTTTGATATGTTACCTTGGAGGAAAAAGAGACATACATTGCTTTCTCACTGAAATTGCGAACTATTGCACTAAATATTTCATTAACATTGCGACCTCATTTGTTGTATTTGATTGCAGATTCTTTTGTCTCATATTTCCTCCAACAGTTATATTCCATATCAGAGGAATGAAATAAAAGTGAGCCAAAAAAGGAGTTGAGGAATTAAATGATAGAAAGGAATAGCTAAATGTTAGTGTTAAACTACTAAAGGCTTAGAAAAGTTATGTTAAGTTCTTTTTTCTGTTGACATTTTCTGATCAAATGATTATTTGTTTTCCTCTGAAACKGAACTTTTCTTCATTCACTGAGCTGACAACTGACTGCTGCAGCTCCCACTTGTGCAGCTTATATAACTGGTCGAGTCCCACATTTACATCCAAAGAACTTTAGGTTCATCTTTCTTTGGTGATATCAGAATTCAGTTAGGACACACTGTTGAGCTTATGACTCTCTAAAATATTTTTCCAAAGAATTTCTTTGAATATGCTTTTTTATGTTCTTGTTTATTTTATTTTCTTTACTTTATTTGGATATCTTTGTAAACTAAGATAGCACAAATATGCACTACAATAGCAAATTAAAAGGAAATAGTGCAGAACATATTAAAGAACGCTTTTCTCTAATTTATATCAGAAGTCCACATCTAAGGCTTATATTCCATTCCAAACAAAATATTGTACCGGCAATATGGCTGAATGACACTCCTAAAAAAAAAATGAATATTTTAAAAGAAAGGAAAAAAAAACCTACAGATATTATTCAGTGCAACATTGTGAATTGCAAATACATTTGAAAAAATAAAACCATGATTTTGGTTACCTGTAATTTGCAAATTAAATAAAATGTGGAAGTTGTGAAACAGAAAAATTGTATAYGTTGTTGTCTCAGCTCTGATTGTAATTTGGCATAAAAATAGATTAAAAATGTATTGTCTGTAATAAAAAGTCATAATTCCATACTGTGTTTGCTTCAGGGTCTCTTCTTCTGCAATGTAAGTCTTGTTTGTCAGTTCCACACAAATATGCTGTGCTATAAGATGTAGTTACCATCATAAGATGACAGATACAGTGATGGAGATGAACCTACGCACTTAGAAACAAAAAGCATGGAAATGCCAGGAATTATACATGTGAATTGGTATCTCTAATTAGACATACAGAAAGACAGAAAACTGCTGCATACAAGCACAAAGTTCAAGCTATAGGAGATGTTTGGTACTGATATGTGAGAACTATCAGAAAATTTTGCAATAGCCTTCTTCTGCCACCTCTTTACAAAAGAGGAGCTGCTCTTGCTGTGATGTACCCATTTGCACAGGCATAACCACCAATTCTATATAGTCAGTCCAATCTCATTTAAACCAAACAGATGACATTTAGATCTGCAAGACAGAGCTCTAGCGTCTAACAAATTTACTTTAAGGACACATTTAGCCCTTGTTTTCGGAAAGTCCCCAAGCAACATGATGCTATTTTCAG
The DNA here is from genome assembly GCA_035582835.1 of Phoebastria nigripes. Classification (NCBI taxonomy): domain Eukaryota; kingdom Metazoa; phylum Chordata; class Aves; order Procellariiformes; family Diomedeidae; genus Phoebastria; species Phoebastria nigripes. Next base: position 308,550 of record JAYKAV010003364.1, read on the forward strand.
TATATTTTCAAACACTGGTACAAAGTTTGTTGATTTTCATGTTCCATGTAGCATATAATAAAGGATGTTTCTCAAAAGAGACTTGCCTCTCTAGTATTTGAGCTGTTATCTGTCATAACAAGGCTGAAATACAAGTCTGGAAAAGCTGGATATGACACACACTTCTCTCCCAGCATTACACAAAAACCACTCAAGGTTCATACATACCCATCTGTGGTTGATTCCAGACCAGATGCCCTGATTCTTCTTGGGTGTATTGCTATAGTTTTTCCCACATGCAGTTGCTCAGAAGTTCRTTATATAAAGTGAATGGAAGCAGTAGTAGTGACTAGATCAAATTTTAGTATAACCACTGAAATGCAAAATGCATTTCCACTTGCATAACGTTGTCTAAAGACACAGACACATCTGAGAACAGAATTAAACTCTGAAAAAGAACTGGAGAAGAGATGGAGTTAATCCTCAGTTATCTTCTTATAATAACTGTTAGGGGAAATGATTTTCCAGAACATTTATATGAGAAAAGTGTGAAAGAACATTATAAATGTCTAAAATCTTACAGATTATAGCATTCTATGGCAGATACACTGTACCTAGCAGCAATTATTTTGGACTGTGAATTAGTTTGTATGATGAACCCAGTCAAGAAAGTGTGTTATTTTTATAGATCTTAAAAAAAAAAAAAAAGAAAAAAAGCAGACCATATTTACAGTGTGGGATGCTATATTCTGTAAACCAGGTACTTCGAAAATGGGTTAGATTTTAAAAGGGATGATAACTAGTTCAATACAATTTTACAACTTAAAAAATTACAATAAAAAATGGTTAGTAAAAAAAAAGCGCTATTACAATCTTTTAATGCATAAACAGTTGAATGGTGAGGAGAACTATTCCAGCAATTTTATCTTCATAAATAATGGTGGTTAAGGTGACAATGAAAGATTATGTCCAGTTGTGCCTGCCCAGATTTCAAAATGGCCATTGAAAACAAGGGATACATGTCACACAAATGACAAGTGAAAAAAAATGCCTTACATATATTAGAAAGCTGTCTCACRCATTTATGTGATGACAATATTGAAAGACTGGTGATTGGTCATAAATACGTCCTCAGGGAAAATGATAGATAACAATGAGCTTTTTACTCTAGTGAAGAGTCATGCTAAGAAGCTGTGGTTGGATACTAGAGTTAGGCACATTTAGATAAGGATTTAGGCATATACAATTGATGGTGAAATAGTTATGCATTGGAACAAGCTACTGTGCAAAATCATGGATTTTCCCTGTCATGATGATTTCCAGTCAAGTCTAAAAGCCCTTCTGGAAAACCTGGTTTTGCTGTGTACAAGTTATTGAACCTAATATTGGGGTAATTACATAAAAACGGATGGCTTTATCATGCAGAATGTCACATTAAATCATCCAATAAATCTATATAGCCTTCATTTTTATGAATTCAAAACAAAAAGAACAAAAGGACCAAACAATGCTGTATCAGGGAATACTGTCATTGACACTGAGAAAGCAGTGCTATCCAGTTACATTATTATTAAAATTCTTTCTTTGGCTAATTGCTTTCTCTATCAGAGTAAGATAAGCGAAAGTCCAGTTGCAAAGAAACAGCAGCCTTGAACATGGAGGTGGTACTTGAATTTCTTCTGTGGTTTTTTGAGTTTTTTTTTCTTTTGTAGTCAGATTTCCTAAAGGAATAGAGATTTCTAAAATGAAAATGAATACACCAAATCACTGAAAGAAGTGAGACAACTTAAAAGAAGGTCAGGATAGGCCCAGGCTGAAGCTAGGAAGCAGCTATGGGCAAGTCTTGTATACTCAAGGGGTATAAAAGGTGGCGAAAGCAATAATTTAAGATACTCTGAGCTTCCTGGTTTTTCACGGATGGACGGGAAAGAATTAGATATGTGCATGTTTACATGGTTACATTACATGCTTATGTGCTACTTTATAAACAGTTTTAGCACCTATTGCCCTTACATTTATTCTTTGCTTAAGTAACACTGGGCTTGTACTTTATGTATCTCCTTTGATAAGCCAGCTTCAATTGTGAACGCTGCAAAATAGTTAATGCCCCCACATATGATAGCCATAGTTATCATCRGCGGCAATAACAACACCAAGATACACTGGAACAAGGAAAAAGATTTGAGGAAAAGTAGAAAACATGACTGAGATGGAGAGGGCTTTTACATTAGGCAAAGACAGAGAAAAGTATGATTTCATAAATATATGGATATCAGAACAAAGAAAAGAAACACTATAAGGAATAAAGTAAATAAACATTTAAAATGCTATGTAAGGTAGTACACTGTATACATTGTATATATTATTTCTAATAGGAAATTAGGAAATAAAATTTTAAAAATAATTAAGTTCCTCCTGAAATTAGTTCAAAAAGAAAAGCAAGAGGAAAAAAAACCCTCACAGATAGATGTTTTAATTAGTCTATAAAGGCATTTACTTAATTGCTTTCAATATAGTTAGTAAAATTCAATATCCCACTTATGAATTCTGGTAAAATCATGTCACGTTTTGGACTTTTTTTATATTACGTCCTGCACTGTTCAGCTTAAAACAAAAGGTGCAACTGTCAAGTTACATTTCCTAGTTTAAATTTATCTTYGTTTGATTTGGGCAAGACGGTAGTACAAACTAATGCAAGAAAAAGAGATTAAAACTAGAACTACTATCTCCCTATCTCTGTATTACATCTGAAATCATATTCTTTAGTAACTTGCTCAAACAGGTCTAATCCAGCTCTATGTGGTTGTTTCAGGCAGGCTATGTATTTGCCACAGRCTAAAATAACTGATGTTCTTGTGAAAACTTCTGCCTTCTAAACCAGTATTTCTCTTTCTGCATTCTAACACTTTTTAGAGAATCGGAGGTTGCTCATATTACTTCTTTTAATAAAGGGGATATAACAGCTAACTAAAAAAGTATACTTCAGTCCTCTATTGAAAGTATGACTGTTACAATCTCCTCTGACAGCATGTATCATAACTCTGCTAAACCCCTGTATGATTTACATTGAGTTTCTAGCATTAAACTTGCCATTGGCTTCATTTCTAATCCTATATTTTTGCCAGTCACCACAATTTAAATTGATCAGTTAGATCTTCTTTTTTATGGGAGCAGGATAGGAAGGTTAATGACACATGGAGTTTTATTCTTTCAGATATTAGGCTAGGTACCAAGCCTGAATTCTGAAAGCTCATAAGTGTATGCTTAATCCACTCCTATGCAGAACATTAAGCAAATGCTTYAAGAGTTGTTCAGAATGGGGATGCTTTCACGTATCAGTGCCTAGGCCATTTATTGTACAGAGGAGGGTGTTATATACAAGGGAAAATCTTAGACATGTCATATTGACTCAAAAATACGTTGTGTCTGGAAAGAAGCCTCCCAATGCTCTGCAACCAACAACCTAAAGAAGATGAAGAACTTCTAAAGAGTAAAGAATCCCAAATCAGATATTTTTTACTGTTGCTATCAGAAAGGTCCTATGCTACCAAATTATTTATCTGTGTTGTGGTTTAACCCGGCAGGCAGTCAAACACCACACAGCC